>VZTX01016985.1:55994-124965 GCA_013400915.1 Pardalotus punctatus
CCCTGAGCATCGCCCGTCCCTCAGCACCGCCCGACCCTGAGCATCGCCCGACCCTGAGCATCGCCCGTCCCTCAGCATCGCCCGTCCCTGAGCATCGCCCGTCCCTCAGCACCGCCCTTCCCTCAGCGTCTCCCGTCCTCAGAATCTCCTGCCCGCCCCGACCTGGATCCCCCTGCTTGTCCCGGTTCTTCCCCTCGTCCCTTGGCTGCGGCGCCTCTTCCATCCGTGGGGTCCGGCCAACGTGGCTACCACCAGCACAGGGTTCTTCTCCTGCGCGCTGCTGCTCCCGGGCTGGGCGCTGCTGGCGAACCTTCACCCTCCCGGCGCCCCGGGCCGCCTGCAGTGCCAGCAACTCCCCTCGCAGCACCGCCAGGTACGCGGCGCCCATCGGGGAGTTTCCCTCCTCGCCCCTTCCTCCTCATTCCCCTAATCCTCCTCATTCCCCTCATCCTCCTCATTCCCCTCGTCCTCCTCATTCCCCTCACGCTGCGGCGGGAAGCGCGCGGCGGGCAAAAAGGGCTCAAAACGCCCGAGGGCCGGCGGGGAACATTTATTTTATCAGTATTTGGTGGGAGATCAAATGTGAAACCATGGTTCTGGTCTTACTTTTAGAAAGGAAATAAAACAAGCATCAGTAAAAACAGTGATAAGCATTTATAATGCCATTCACAAATATTATCGGATCATTTAAATGCATGTTTTCATGGAGAAACGAGGAAGTAACTTAGGTCTGATTTATCTAAAATAGTTTCTGTACTTCAAAATAAGTGCTAGACAATAATAACTATTCCTACCAGAAGTAGTTCCAGCTCCTTCTATAGAGTGAGAGTCTGCAAATTCTATAATGTATCTGCATAAGCGTATGCTATTTTGACTTTTTCACTGGTTTTCATTAGTCAAACAAACCAGGTAGTCCATCTGAATTGCAAGGAACATAAAATGTGCTCTAAATTTAAGCAAATTCTGCTCAGATTTTGCCATTTCCCAGTGCAGTTCAGACCAGCTCAGTTTGTACTAGTGAGGAGTATTTGCTTTGCCATGACTCTTTCTGACTGTGACTCATTATAGGACTCTGCAGGAGTGACAATGAGGTGGTGTCCAGTTGGTGCTTGAGCTCCCTGCCAGGAGTACCAACAGCAGAGAACATGATTTGCAGCCTCAGGAAGCTTCTCTTAAGCTTAATTGACATCTCTTAATTTGGTTTACCTTGTATTTTGGGTTATTCTAAAGGAATCATTAAGAATTACAAATGTTGCCAAGAATTCTAGCGTGTAGTCTAACCACACATTGCAAATTCTGTCTGATAAGGGGATCTTCTTGTGGGTCTTACATTAAATCTTATTCTATTAAAGAAAAAAAACACAAATTAATTTTGTTTTTCTGATAGCAAATCATTAAAACAAACCCATCATTTTATGTTGCTTTTACTTGTGTATGCAGATACAATTAGTGCTGCTACTCAAGTCAACAAAATGTCTTTATTAATTTAAAACAAAGCAAATCCACACTGAAATTCCCAGCAATCCCATAGCTGTTATGTCCATCCTCTTGTCACCTGTCAAACCATTCTTCAGCTGACTTTGTTTTTGATAGATCTACTCACTAGATGACTAAAAGGTTTGGAATAACACTCATTTGTAGACAATCCCAGAAAGAAATTTGACTCCATATCAGTCACACAACTAAAAAAAACCCCTGGAAATTATATAATACCTGGTTACAATTTTCAATGTACTTTTCATGTTAAACGTTCAGCAAAGATGTTGTATTGCTGATGTTATCTATGAGTCTCCCTAAGATTGTGGCATTTTCTTCATTGAAAGCATGTGCACTTTCCCAAAGCATCTTGAAAATTATGTAGACCCCACAAGAATTATGTACATATTACTGTTGGTATTCCCTCCTGTATCTTCACAATGTCACTATATTCTTTGTGGGGAATTAGACACACTGCAGCAGTAGTGTGCCACTGCTGCACAGTTCCCGACTCTTCATATTTGTTTCTATTAAAATTTTTTTTCAAACAGCAGCAAGTTTGTGTCCAGAGAGTTAAAATTCTCTACCTTTCCCTCGCTGACTTGGATGCTTTTTCTGTCAGGCAAGGACCGAAGGCTGCTGCCTAGGTTTTCATTCTGGGGGCTGCACAGGCGTTTCGTTCAGAGCGAACAGCGGAATGTCGGCATTTATGGTGGAGATGAGTGGCTCTAAAGGGCTGAACAACCTAGGAAAAGCCCTGCCTGCCCCGAGCCCGCCGTCCCCTCGGGCGTTTTGACCCCTTTTTGCCCGCCGCGCGCTTCCCGCCGCAGCGTGAGGGGGACGAGGAGGATGAGGGGAATGAGGAGGATGGGGGGACGAGGAGGATGAGGGGAATGAGGAGGAAGGGGCGAGGAGGGAAACTCCCCGATGGGCGCCGCGTACCGGGAGGGTGAAGGCTCGCCAGCAGCGCCCAGCCCGGGGGCAGCAGCGCGGAGGAGGAGAAGAACCCTGTGGTTGTCGCAGCCACGTTGGTCGGACCCCACGAACGGAAGCGGCGTTGCAACCAAGCGACGAGGGGAAGAACCGGGACAAGCAGGGGGATCCAGGTCGGGGAGGGGTGGGCCGAGCTGAGGGGCGGGCGGTGCTGAGGAATGGGCGGTGCTGAGGGGTGGGCGGTGCTGAGGGGNAGCTGAGGGAAGGGCGGAGCTGAGGGAGGGGCGGTGCTGAGGGACGGGCGGAGCTGAGGGACGGGCGGAGCTGAGGGGTGGGCCGAGCTGAGGGACGGGCGGTGCTGAGGGGCGGGCGGAGCTGAGGGCGGGAGAAGCTCCTCCTTGAGGCAAATCTCCGCAGTCGGTAGGGGAGCTTTATTTTAAGAAAAGCTGTATGCTGTTTCTTTTTTTCTTTTGTGCCAAGCCGTTTCTGCAGAGGGCATAAGAACCTGCTTTTTATTTATCCTGACTGTGGAAACCCCTTTAAGTATAGCGCCTTCACTTGCAATGTGTTCAGATACTTTAATCAAACAGTAGTGGCAAAAACCCCTAAACCCTATAATAATTGTTGCTATCTTGCCAGGTGATAGCTTCTGAGTGCACTCTTTCTGAATGGAAGAGTATAGTGAGCTCAGATCCATGCAGCAAGGTGCTTGGCTGAGTTTTTGTAGAAGTAGGTGTTCCTCTATTTTTAATGTTAAATGGGATATATTTTTCAAGAAGTTCTCCTGCCTTCCTAGAGAGGTCTTTACAAACGACTGACACGTTATTCAGATGGTGATAGTCATCATTTTTGACTACCCTTGCAGAGTAAGCAACTGCTGTTTTCTCCATGAAAGCATTTTGCCTCCATAGTCTGCAGCTATGGAGTACAAAATAATTTCCTAGTAATTTCTCCGAATATTTTATAAATGTTTTCAGTTCATCAAGTTCATTACAATATAGCACAAAATATTCTATTTACTCAAAGCTGGAATTTTACATGGAAACCACACCCTCTTTCCAGTTCCATGAAAAAAAAAAACAACTGCAAGTGTTAAATGGAGTTTTAAGTTGCAATGATAGGGTTACCATGACGTACATTTGATTTATCTACAGGCAGTTATCTGAATGTCTTAGGGTACAGTGAAAATTAACTTTCTTCATGCTTAACATCTTGAGAATTTCAAAAAATGGATGATAACAATTCCTGAGCCCCATGAGGACTTTAAAAACCTGAGATGCTTTTGATGTGTCCTGTTTTAGTATCATTTTTTGTTGGGCAGTGTACTTTCCTGCTGGAAACTGGGTGGGAGGCAAAAATAACAGAGTTGTGCAAGATATTTCCATTGCTGTTATAGCAGGTTAACTTGCATTGGAACAAAAACATATGCCATAGAGCAGAAGGGAAGAACTGTAGAAGTTTTTACTGAGCCATGGTCTTCAAAAACAGCATATAAAACAGGCATCTATTCCTGCAGGTAAGTTATATGTTTCGATCTTTGAAGGAATCTGGTTATTGACAGTCTTTTGGTCCCAGTCTTTGGTGTGTGCTAGGCAGGGAAAGTGGAAAAATCTGCCTTGGGATTTTGCAAATATGTGCTGCTCTGATCAAGTGAAGCTGGATGTAGCTCTCTCTGGAATCCATGCTGTTCCTGACACAGACATCATGCAATGGGGCAATGTGGCCATTTCAGACAGACACCATTCCCAGGGGGAAAGCCATTATGTGTCCAGACACACTGGAGTTTTTTGAGTGGTAGCCAGTGCAGGCAGGACTTTTGCAAGGACAAAGTGAGCAACAATTTTAGGTCACCTTTAAATGGCAGGAAATGGTGGCAAAGAAAGGAAAGAACAGTTCATGCTTTCTAACCATGGGTGTGTTTTGGCTGTGCCAAGGTGGGAGCAGAGGTTTCTTATCCATCGTATTCTCTAGTGCTGGGAAAGGAGACAAATTTCCATGCACCTTAGTTGGTCTGTCCCATGTTCTGTGGATGAGCCAGCTTTCCTCAGATGTCACAGGAGAGCACTCATGACTCAGCCATGTCAACATGGGCAGGACGTGGTTGTGCCTTCAGATAAGATTTTGTTGGATTACATGTGCAAACAACAATTGATTTGTCTGTCACTAAACAAGTACCATGTACCTAGTAATGTAAGAGATTGTTTGCACTAAAAATGTGCACTGAGGAATCCAGGGATTCTTGGATTTTTAAAAGTGTCAGAGATCCTTGTTACAGCTGGAACCTGAACAATTTTTTTCTGGAAACAAATCTACTGTTGCAAACTTTTACTGTTTCTTACCATAGCAAACACTGTCACTCCTTCCCACCCAGCAAAATATGCTTAACATTAAGCACAGCCCCACTTGAAATTAAACCAGAATAGAAATCCCTGCAGATTGCAGGGGTGTGCTTGGGTTCAATACATCCACCCTGGGGTTGATCTCTTTTCACATGAGCAGCTCCAGCTGCAGGGTTTGAGTAATGTGCCCTTGAATACAGAAATACATTTGCGTGATACAAAACGTCCCTGACACCTCAGCGAGAACTGCTCTGCAGGTGTGCCCAGGAATCCTTGGGTACACAAAGAGGTCGCTGCTTCCCTGAATCCCGCTAGCCCAACTGATGCAGATACATAGGTCCATTTAAAGTGGAATTCACAAAAAAACCCAGTATCTTTTTCTACATTTTTCTACATTTTCTACATTTTTCTAAAACATTTTTATTGCATCATATATTTCACTACATTGCCATGAGAAATCCACCCCTCTACATACATTCTTCCAAAGCAGAGTAATAAAAATTATTTATTCTTTATGAGTTATGACACTATGTCATACAAGTAGACATAAAATATCTAAGTTTCTTCAGAACATTTACTGTTCCTTTAGATCTTGCACATGAATACCAAATACTTAAATGTAAACTCATTTAAAAACAAACCAACTAACCAATCCCAACATTATCTGGTTAAAACCCAAACCAGTCATGGCACAAATCCCCACAATTTCATAGAAATTATTAAACCCTTCTAAGTATTGAATAGGGGCAAGACTTCAGGGGCAAAATTTGTGATTTCATTGCACAGTGTCTTGTGCAAAAAGATCCAAGGCATTCTGCAGTAAAGGCTGGTGAGTTGTAGTGGGGGAAAAAAGATTCAGCAAAACATTCTTGTTTGAACCAGGTTTTATTCCCATTTAATTCTGAACAGGCACTGCAATGTTAAGTGCCAGATAGCACTCTTGTGACTCCTAACAGAAGGATTACCCCCGATTATCAGCACAGTCCACTCAAACCTCTCCTGTCACACTCTTTGCAGACATTTGCAAAACCATCTCCACAATGAGCCCATCTTCTTTTCAGATATTAATGCTGTTTTATAAGAACTTATTGGCAAATAGTATTTGGCAAGAAGGAGCTTGCACAAAGATGGAACAAACTGTGAGAATGTTGCTGAGACGTGTCCAGCAAAGCTTCTGCTGTCTTATCAAATGGATTCAGTCACTTTATCTCAGTCAATAAATCCATACATAGGATTAGGCAATAACAAATATGAGGAGAGGGGATTAAACATAGAACGTGTGATCTACAAACTTATCAATACTAGAGAGCTGAGCTATTATCTTCTTACATAGCATCTATTTCCTGGTATCTTGTGGCAAACACAGGTAACTTCATTCCGAGATGTTCCTTCCCTCAGAGCTTGTTAGGTGAACTGCAACAGGCAGAATTCAATTTGTAAAGCCAGTCAGGAAATCTTTCCTTAAATTTTCTTGCATGCCCCAGATAATAAATCCCATAGGATAATAAATCCCATAGGAGGTGTGGAAAAGATGCCTGATGGACTGTACTGTGGCTAAATTGGCAGTTAATCAGGCATTTGCTGTGGATACTCTGTCTGCCAACCTGCTGGGCTGTCTCTTCCCAACAAAGAAGCCACCTCTTGGGCACATTTTTGGCGTAACCAGCCAGATTTCCCCGCAAGAATCAACAGCAGAATGCAGCTCATTATTCTTGGTTCTAAGCCCCTCCAAAGGCAAAGTTTGGCCCCAAGCGCTGATGGCAGCTGGCCCGGCAGGTACCTGCGGAGGATCCTGGAGACCAGGAGCTTGACCCAGGGTGCAGCGGGGTTCAGGCAGACCATCTGCCCCTGCTTCGTCGTGGCTCTGCGGGCGACACAGGGAGGGGGTGATGCCGAGGCCGGGGCCGGGGCCGGGGCCGGGCACTTACATGACCTCGGGCACGGCGCAGTGCGGCCCCTCGGCGAGGAACTGCAGGCGGGCCATGCGCCGCGGCGGCATCACCTCGGACAGGGTCCGCACGCAGCGGCAGCGCAGCTCCCCGGCCAGCGGCGCACCTGGCAGGCGGGAGGAGCCTTCTGAGCCTCGGCTCCGGAGACCCCCGACATCCCCCGGCCCGCCCCAGCCCCTCGCGTAACCCTGCCGGAGCCCGGCCGCGGACGGATGGGTAACCCCGGCTCGGCCTCTTACCCTGGCATACAGCGGCGGCGGCCAGGAGGACGAGGAGGGGGAGGTGCGGGTTCATGGCTGGTGCTTGCGGCGGAGGGATGCGGGAACCGGCGGGGCTGCCCCTTTTCCTGCCCGTGCCTTTATTCCCTGCCGGGAATTTCCCGGAGTGCAGCCGGGGGACAGTGCCCGTTGGCTCCTTTCCACCGGCGGGTGTGCGGTGCTGAAGGAGCGAGGCGGAGGGAGAAGAGCGGCTGCGCCCGGCAGAGCGGCTCCTTCGGGTCAGGGAGCGAGGGAAGCGTGGGACTGCACGGTCCCGAGGATTGCCCGGGCTCTGCTGGGACCCCATTCTCTGAAAGGAACTGAGGCTTTTTTGTGGGGTTCTCCATCAGCTCTCAGGGGGCTGAGCCAAAGGAGAGTTTGGGCTCTGGAGCTTGCTTTGCTGCCTAACCCCGTGCAATCACACACTCTTATTCACTTGGCATTGCTCCCCTGAGCACCCCTTTCTCCACCTGCCTTTTGAAAACTGCAAATCTTTTTTTCCTGCAACTAGGAGACCCTCAGGTTTCCATAGCTGCACTCCACTACTGCAAGCCTTCCATTCTGCTCCTCTGCACACATCTTTCTTCATTCCTGTCAAGGCATTTTGCAAGTTCTGTTATAAAGAAGCAAAAAAGAAGTTTTCTGAAAGCTTTTAATGAAAATGCAGTTTTTCTGCGTTTTATTTACACATAAGTTTAGTTCAGTTATGGTCAACACACTTTCGTTTGTAATCAGTTTTAGTAAGAAATTTTTTTTCTGCACTTTTTTTTTTGGTTGGTTGGTTGGTTTTTGATTTATTTTTTTTTTGGTAGCTGCTCTGTTTTCTTCCTCAGGCACTTGTGAACATGAGTGGGGTTCAGCAAATCAAATTGTTCTGGGGTCAGGCTGCTCTGTGTCTTGCCCCAGCTCCCTGAATGCCTTAGATTAGCTTTACTGCCTGAAAACAAAACCAAGTCAGGACCTGAAACAGCTAAGATACAGCCTGTAAAGCAGTCCTAGCAAGGGATTCAGTAGGTAGCAAACAGGTGGGACACAGAGCCTCTTTTTCCTGAGCTTTGTCATCTACAGCTCAGCTGGTTCATACAGCTGCTGGCTTAGTCCCTCAGAAGATCAGCCCTGTGGGAAGATTGTGTCACAAGCAAATGGTGATTGCCCCATGTTATCAGGAAATATCTAATGACTAATTTGGACCCCTTTCCATCTGCAGCTTGATAATGACATCCTTGGAAGCAGTCGGCTTTTAGCTTGGTCTTGAAAGGAAGTTACATGATCAGTTTATGGGCAGCCACTAATTAGAAACATTCCCTGGGGTCCCTTGGGATCCCTTGAGATCACGGGGGGTGGAATCACCATTCTCTCCAGGTTATAGCCACACAAGCCTTGGACTGTGAGTTCCCCATATGGTTGTCCCAAGGAAGTACCATGTTCTTTGCAGGAAGAAGGATTTGCCCAGCTGTAGCAAACTGAGGTAATAAGCAGGTAGGATGATGCAGAGATAATCTCCTTCAGTTCATTGCAACTATTGTTGGCAGATCCAGCTCTGAATGGATGTGGGGAGCAGATCACTCCTTGTCACTCATGCACAGCCAGATCACACGTTGTTCTTGGTCAGTGCACATGAGTAAGGACAGCTTACGTGACAGTGCTTGGCTTTATGCTTGCATGACTGCTCAGAAGAACTGACCCATCAGGCTCATTCCACAGTGGTTACTGCTGAGGAAATTCCAGAAGTCTCCTGGGGTCTGGAGAGTGAGACTCTTTTGAGACATGGAGCAGCAGTGTGTGAAACTCTGCGGCCAGCTCTTCCTCAGAGGCATGTGCCAAGAAGAGCAGCAGTCAGAGAGCTCATGGATGTGCTGTGATGCAGCAGATGGTACAGAGCCTGGTCCTCTGAGTCAGTACTTGCACAAACAGACTTGGAATAAGAGAAATGTGTGTCTCTGGGACTATTTCAACATGCAAGACCATCTGCCTAAGCAAGGCTTTGTACCTGCAAAATTCTGATCACTTCTAGCTCCCTTCTGTGGGAATGTGACTCGGGTCTTCTCAGTCCAGATGACAGCAGCAACAAGGCTGAGCTGTAGAGGAACTCTCTTGAATTGTATCCTTTCCCCTGTCTCCCTTCACTGCCTTTGGCACAATTCCTTTATCAAGTAAGGAGAAGATAGGGAATAGACAGCATCATTTTAGAAAGCTGAGTTGTTCCCTGCCTGCTGCCATATCTCTTTCATTGTAGATAAGTTTGCCATGCACTGAGTGCAGGTGGTACAGATAGAATAATGGAATGGTTTGGGTTGGAAGAGGACCTTGAAGATCATCTTGAATTAAGTTTAAATCAGTTATTGTGAGCGGTGGTGTCAGTGTAGCTGGGACAGAACTCACCACAATGTTTGTATGTGCCTCATTGAAGTTGCTATTCAAGTCACTGACCTTGCCTGTGCTCTTTATCAGGAGCTGCTGTGCGAAGATACTCCAGGATTCTGTGATTCTGTGAAATCTCTCAATGTCCTTAGCATGAGTTTCAGAGTTACTGGGGCACAGGAAGCAGTCCCAGCTCAGGCAGACCCTGAGTAGGTGCATAAAGAGAATAAACCACGTGGCTCAATTGCCTTCACGCTATCCAGCTGTTAATTCATTACGTGAAGGAAGTAATTTGGTTATTTGGTTGCTTTGTTGCAGACTTTGGCTGTGTGCCACAGCAGATATTTATTTGGCTTGGCACCTGTAGCAGGAGCCATTCACTGGCAGCAGGCCCAGGAAAGCTAAAAGACAATTAAACAAAAGATGTCTCACTTCAACAAGTGAGGACTTCTCCTAAGTGCACAAGAATGACTTGGGAGGGTGTGCCCCAGATGCAAGTCTAAGGTCAACTTTTATCATGGCCTAGAAACCTTTTAACATGGCCAATCTCTGAAGGAGCAGGTGCATATCCTCCAGGGTTTTGATTGGGAATTTTTAATGTTCTGATCTGTAAAATGTCAAGTCACTGCTACCTACTGCTGCCTAAAGTCAGAGGTCATATGCTGCTGATATCCGCTCATCTTTATGAAGTTTCCTTTTTTACCTATACCAGTATGTTTCATAGTATTCCTTGGCTGTGATGAGGTGTTGTTCCCTAACACCTATGACCCCTCCTGTGGATCCAGCTCTGTCATGGAGTACAAACATATTTGCTGGAGTTTGTAGCCAAATTTCAAGCTACAGTTTTGTGCAAGGTATGTTTTATATGTATCAGATGTTTCATTTCCTTCAATTTCCCTGTGTGTTTCTCGTGTTTTGAACTGTTTCCAGTCCAAATGCACTTGAAAATAATACCTGAAGATGTAAGAGATAGAAGTATCTTCTTGTTCAACTTGTGTCATGGAGGATCCCAGCTCTGTTTTGCCAACTGCATTGTGGCACACATTGCATACTGTGGTGCACTCATTTCTGTAATACCTTTTGAGATGTGAAAATTGGCATTTAAAATAGTGATTTATAGGAAATGATGCTCAGTGTTTTCCTGCCTGCCTTTGTGCATCTTCACCTAATTTTAACATTCTGGATCCCTTAGGTCTTTCTGTTTCCCCACCACAGGGTTAGAGGTTCTTTGCCTGTGCCCACTGCTGGGAATCAGAGCATGAACACACACTCTGCTTATAGCTAAAAGGAATGTGTTTGGATTACTCATACATTACCTTGGCAAATAGAATGGGTTGGCTCTGAAATCAGTGTGTTTGGCAATTATTTCTCTGTTTTTTTAGTTTCAAGTGCCAGCTTTTCTGAGATCACTGACGGGACTGTAGGGACTGTATTTATACTGTCACCTTACTTTGTGGGATGCCTGGACATGCAACAATTTCCAAAAATTGACTGTCTGGTGGTGGACTCAGTGGTTATGGTATTTTACACCTAACATATTAGGGCAGCAGGGGCTCTAATTTGAGTTTGGGAGCCAATTGTTTAAGCAATTTGTTCTTATCTCCGCTGAGGGGGCAGAATCACCAGGCATTTTAGTGGCAGGCATGGTCTTGGATAAAGATTGCAACTGTGTGACTCCTTCCACCCCCACATAGTTGTTCAGTTGAGAAGCCTTTGAGGTCATCACAGCTTCTGAAAGGCAGGAGTTCGTCTTGGCCTTACCAGCAGCTGAAAATGCTCTTTGTCTTATGAACTGCCTGCAGACATTTGCTCTTGGATCTGCATGAACATCAGGGGCACCCCTTTTTTTGGCAGATTAAGGAGCGGATTTCTTGCTGTGGGCTGTTAGGTCCTGCAGACAGGTTCTGTTCTTGCTGGGGCACATCTTGGTTTTATGGTTTACGCATGAATTCTGGTAAAACTATACTGAATTCTGGCTCTAACATCTGACAGTTTCTCACAGAGATGCAATAAAGTGTGTCCTCTAACAGCTAAATATTTTTCCTGTGGTATTATTGAAGCATGGGAGAAGTGAAATAGAATCACTGATATGCTGCCATTGTGCTGATACTTTTTAGGTAATAAAATGTTCAAGCTGAACAGCTCCTGGGCAGTAAAGTGCAGGTCCCCTATCAGGACATTTTTAACTATGGTGAAGTCTTTACTTCCTTTGGGGACCCCTCAAAGAAGCAGTGCAATATCTTCTCATCCTTATACTTTTAGCCTGATAACAAAGTTTTCACTCGACTTGGAAATGAGCTGATTGGAAATAAATACCTTAAAATTTGTTCCAACTGCAAATAGTTGGAAGTAAAGAAAATATGAGTCTCTTAAAAAATAAACTATTCACCTAGTAAAAAAACCAATTCAAGGCCCCAAAATCAACATCCCCCCCAACCTGGATTAAGGCAATTTCAATCCAACTAGGTTTTCAGATTCAGTGGAGCTGAATAATTTTCAGGGGTGTGCTTTGAATGGTTGTGGTCTTTTGGTTAAAGTGATGACATCAGTCGGGAAAACAGTGACACAAGACAGCTGACCACAAGAAAATGGGAACATTCATTGGACTCATCACAAAATCTTTGAAGTCTTCTCTCATGACTGAGAAAGGAGTAGTCAATAGGTAACTCAAGTTAACTATGGAGAGACAGAATATGTGAATTCTAAAAACTAGAAAGACAGGATCTGCTTAATCTTGTCAAGATAAGAGGGACAGAAATCTGTTTGAAGCCAGCACGGAAACAGCTGAATCATCCCACTAAGGACTGAGTGTGCTCCAGAGAGAAAGGTGAAAAGTGCACTGTGATGAAGACTACCAGATCTTCATCACGAGAAGACCCCCGAAGACCACCAGGACACACAGCGCATGTGTGGCACACATGCTAATGATATTAACGACTTCCGAGAAATTATTTGTACAACTACTCCTATCCTGGGGAATGTGATGAATATTCATGAATGTTACCCATAATATTGCATTTTTGTAAGTGCTGGTGTGTGTGTTTGGAGGAGCAAATCGCCCACACCTGGCATGCCGAATAAAGCAAATACCCTCTTCTTTGACTTTGTCTCTCAAGTGTCTCTGGGCCTGCTTGGGGCGAATCATGACACCCAGACTTTAATCCTGTCTGTTACTTACATTGATTGCGTTGCAATGAAGGAAAAATGAAGAAGTCATACTTGGCTTATGTCCCAGGAGACCAAAGCTGCCATCTCAGGGAACACTTTCTTACAGCCCTTTGAGTGCCATGCGCAGGTTCTGTCTTCAGCATATTTGGACTCTGTAGTAAAATGATTTTGATTCTTCCTGGCAACAAAAAATGGCTGCTATTTGTTGAAAGGAAGTAAAAATGATACTGATAAATTTCCTTAATTCTCAGTGAATTATCCAAAATAGCCTACAAACAGCAAGAGGTACATGTATCCTTTCAGCTTGTTACAGGGAGGTGTTTAGAGAAGGGGGTGTTTGGAGGAAACACACTGGTAACATTTATGATAAATGTGATCTCCACTGAGGTTACTGTCTATAGTTTTCTTCCCCATTTTCTTGTATTTTTTTTCCCTTCCTTTTTTAAATTTCCAGATAGTGTGACTCCAAATTGTTTCAATACACGCAGGGTACAGGACTATGCCAACACATTGAGCTGAAAGTTATGGCAATAAACACGACCATAGCATTTTTTCTTTCTGAAGAATTAAGAAATTAAAATTGCTTGTGAGTGCTGGTATCAGGAGTAAACTGAGGTGGCAGGAGAGTAAGTTGGGGTATTCTATAGAAAACAGGCTTGAAAAAAAGCAACTTTTGATTTAATTGAAATTCAGCTTTTTTACCTTTGGTTTTCTTCTAAACAGTGAAAATCCCCCCCAAAAAAAGAAGTTTATCAGGACATTGACTGAAAAGAATAATTTCACTTAGCTCCAAATACTGTTTTGCTGTGAGCTAAGATTAGTTTAATTTAGATGAACTTTACCATTAGCACTTGAATATATACTTGAATTTGACAAAATCATTGCTTTCTAATTATGTTTTTTCATTTGTTCTAATCCTTATTTTCCTAGGGGAGAGCTGTTCTGTCAGTGGACTTTCCATCTGGATGGCCCTGGCTTGTATTCCTGGTACACACACCATTTGAAACAAACTCTACAGGGTACTTTTCATGCATTTTCTTCTCATTCTTTTTTTAATATCAGTTTTAGTATCAGAAGACATTGCATGCTCTCCTTCATCCTTTCCACCAAGCAGGAATAGTATGGCGAGAATTTTTCAATGCCAAAATGACTCTAGCATTTGTCCTGCCAACAGGTCAGGTGAGTGCAGGTACACTGGCAGCTCCTTCCCACATTTCTTCCTTGATTGAGTTTCCTGCTGATTTTGGTGAAAGTTTTGTGTATGCAAAAAACACTTGGGTTTTCCTTGGTGTTAACTAGGGGTGGGTGAAGGTGCAGTGTTCAATATGATCCAGCTACAACAAAGCCTGTTTTCTTTGGCTCTTTTTATTTAAATTGTGTTCATCGTGAATTGTGCTTACGTGAATTGCTTCTCTTTTGCAGAATGATGGGCTTTGCTGTCAGAGGTGAAGTACCAAACAGAGAAGAAAGCAGAAAATGAGGAGCTGATAGAATTTTGACAGCAGGGATTCAACAAGTCAGCAAACATGTTTTTACTGGCTCAGTTACTGGTCTGCTGCTGGTGACGTCTAGCTCAGCAGTGAACCAGCTGGGTGGCTGTGCATTCATTCTTTATTGGTTATTGATAAGTCAAACACAAAGCTTTCAAAGCATCAGGTTTTTTGACAAGTCACTTGCTCCTCACTGTTTGTGTTGGGTGACTAAGTGCCTTTCACAGAAAGGTCTGACACCTGCATGGACAAACTCTGACTCTTCAGTAAGAGCAATGGATAGCAGGTGGTGTTTCATGTTCTGCTCTTTGGTCCTTTCCAGGGCTTGGTATATCTTGCTTCTTCTTTTTACTTTTGCAAAAGCCTGACCAAAAGGGGAACAGATGTCACACATCTGTTGCATATGATTAATTATCTGCTACTACATCTGGTGGCCATGCTTTCCTGAGCCCCTGTGAATAGCTACTGGCTTTCAGTTAGAAACCTTGCATTTTAACTGTGCTGTAGTTGTTTCATCTGTGCCTGTGCTTTGCTCCCACACAATGGCTCATTCTCACATATTCTTAATCCTTCAAGCAATCCTGCAAGTAAATAGAAGCCCCATGTGATCCATGGTCTCACTCACATGTCCTGTCTCTCTGTTCATGAAATCTGCCACTAAATGCTTTAGAACACACTCCACATAGAAACGGTATTTCAAGCTCTTCCAATTTTATTGACATTTTTGTTTTAGCACAACAGTTGAATTCTGATTCTCCTGTCTGCTTGCAAACTTGTAAAAAGCGTGGCCTTGAAAACAGAAAAGAAGAATTGTCAATATTTTTGAAGTCTCCTTATTTCTGTGCAAATGTGTAATATATGTCTAATGAAAGAGCCAGGCTAAGAGGGTGGACTTATTAATTTGCTTCTCTTATGAGCTATGAAGCTTTCATCATTCTGGAAAATTATTTCAAGGAAAAAGCCAAAGTTCCTTAATCTTAGGAGGCCAGTGTGAATGTTATTTCAGTGATTAAAAAATGTTTTTGTAATTCTGTCATTTTGTGTTTGAGTCAGAAAAGCTGCTTAATTCTCCTCAAAAACTGAAGGCTCATTTGGAGGTAAGTTAATTAACTGGGTCCAAATGTACTCTCAAAGTGAGCCACTTGCCTAATGACCTCTTATTTCCACAGATTTTTATAAGGTGTCTAGGTTTGAAAAAGTTTTCTGCAAAAGATGAAAAGATTAGATTTTCCCCAGTTTATCTGTCTTCTAGTAAGGAATATGAGAAATCAACAGACTGATACTGGAGTTGCCAATGTGCATTTGGAGGGTGCAGTCTTACTTCACACTTCTACTAGAGTCCTTAGATGAGTCTGTGGAGATGGGATCTGGAAAACCTAGTGCAACACTTTTCTCTCCAAAAAATATTGATCATGTTCCTCACAGATTTCAACTTTCATGGAATAAGGTAATTGGACCTATCAGAGGTTGATACTTGTTAAAATAAGTGGTAATTTTAAATTATGCAAAGTTATTCAGTATAGCTATGTTGAAATCTACGTGCAGAAGGTTGTAGAGATGTCACACTGCCGCCTGTTTCATGAAAGGGCAGAGGAAACAATATCAGTGAGCCTGGTTCTACCTATAACCTCCCAGATTATTCCACATGAAGAATCTCCCTCTCCAGAAATCCACAGGAATTGTGAAGTAGTCTTTGCACTGATGGACACCAATGGTTGTTACTAGAAGTAATTTAACTGCAGGTAATATTAAAGTCAAATTTTCATGACAGCTTTCAATTGCAGAAGCCTCAGGCTTATTTTTATAGGTGGCAAAATTCTTCTTTCACTTGTGCTCACAAAAACAAAATGTCTCTTTACTGACCCTACTGTTTCCACACAGCTTGTGTAATTTCTAAAGGATCCATTTCCTGTAGAGTTGCTCATGATACCTTGTTATAAACAAGACTTAAAACAAGTCTGAAATATAAAGTCAAAATTAATTTTCCTGGGGAAAATGGGATTTTCCCATGTTAAGAACATAAGAAATGAAATCATTTTAGATTGGGAAGCAATCCGTGATCAAAAGCATGTAAAGCATGGATCATGCATTTGTCACCTAATACAAACCCAGGATATTTCTATTAGCCAATATTATGTTTATGTTAGTCAATATTCAGCACAGACAGAGAAGCTGAGGCCAAGAAACTCATGTTTGCATTCTTTGTTCTTCTAAGGAAGACTCAGAAGTATTTTGCAGGGATTTTCCAGTATTTCTTTCAATGACTTCCTCTACAGTTTGCAGTGTTTATACATTAGAGAGAAATACGCTTTCATTATTACAAGGACAGTAACCTTGGAAACTCAAGGGGACAAATTGCGGTTCTTGATATAAAAGCAGAACTCCAGCAACCAGGCATAGGAGGCGGAGTTTGAGAATAAGGAAATGACATGAGGTCATTTCTTGGTTGGTTGGTAGTTGCAGCTACTCTCGCCCTGCAAATGAACCTGCTGGTGAAAGAAGGAAATAAAAGTGGTTTGAAAGGAAGGTGAAGCAAGGGACCAAGAGAATAGTGAAGGACAGAAAGGACACGTAAACACCTCTGTTGCATTTCATTATGTGGAGGGCAGTGAAATGAGAGGTAGATGATGAATGCATACGGCAGCTGTAAAGTGGAATGGTCTTCTGACAGTCTTGTAGAAAGACAGTTTAGATGCTAAATGAAGTGGCCACGGGGAGCAGAAACTTTCATGAGACTGGGAGAAGGAGGAGATGGACAAGAACATGTAGTTAACTGCAGGGACATCCTAGGGTCCATCCTTTCTCTGTGGTGCAAATGTCCTGACTCTCAATCACTCTCTGGCCAGCACCCCGCTGTGTTACCCGGATGTACATATGCACACACACATGCAGAGACACTGACTGCACAGCCTGCATGGTTCCAAAGGGTGAGGTTTTCCCCTGTGGCTTCTGCATGGCCTGGTAGCTGGAGGGCCACAAGGCACATTGCTTGAAATGGCAGATTTCTTCAAATTGATGCCAAAATAACAAAGGGTAAAGGAGAGAAGCAGCATCAATCTTACTGAGAAGGTACTTCAAAAAGAGCCAAGCCAGAAACAGCTCTCTTAGGATCACAAAGTTACCCAGCAAAAATCCTTCTGCTGTTTTATTACTACCTAGATTGTAGATAAAAGTGAAATAAAAGTGTGCATCCCTCAAATAAACAGTTAAACTCTAGTTAAAAGCAACAGGCTTTAAACCCATGCCCTTTCTCTCATATTCTCTGTCTCCTTTTGGAAGAATTTTAAGAGAGACATGCATCGTGTATTCAGTGCACAGCATTTCAGGGGTCAGAATAGGAGACAGTTGTTACACCAGGACAAGTGCTTCCAGCTTGGGTACCCAAAGTAAAGGCCACAATTTCTCATTTTGATGGTCAAATAGTGGCCTTTTGCTGCAGTAAAGATTTACAACTGTGAGGCTGGTGTGGACGCTTAGTGGTGTTTAGGCATCTGGGGGTAAAATGACTTTATCTGCAAGGTAGTTGCAGCCCACTAGTCCCCATGGGATTGGGAATAGTTTGAAGACAGGAGAACGAGCCATTTACCCCACTCCAAGGGTTAGCTGGTGTAGTCAGGAGTGTCAGGTTACCATAACAGGGGAAGTTATGGTACCATGGCCTTAAAAATTTTCATTTCAGTTCCAGAAATCAGACTGGCAAAAATAAAGCAGAATTTCCAAATAAAGCAAATGAAAAGTTGGTTATAGGTATAACCTATAAAAGATCAAACAGATAACAAATGGATTTTTTGTATAAAACTTTTAATAATACATTGATAGGGGTAATTACACTCTCACAATCAAACTCAGTGTATGTAAAATGCAGTTTTTTCCATTAGCTGATGGAGTAGCTAATCAGGCATACAGTCAAGTACAGGGTAATGAGATTGTGAATATTCCTTCAGAAATGAATAGTAGGAATGAAAAATACAGTAGAAAGTAAATAAATTATAATTGTTTTCTCTATTGTATAGAAACTACTCAATAAATACATTTATAAATACCATGGAAATCACAATACATAAATACCAAGTACCGTCCTACATATTCTGTAGGTTGGGTTTTTCAAGTTAGACATTACAGTTCACAGTCTGGCCACAGGCTGACAGTGGCTCAGGAAGCTGTTGACACAACATACAAGTGCACTCCAGGGGAGCAGGAGGATTCATCAGTTTGCTGGTGAAATAGCAAAATTATCAGGCTTAGTGTAGATAAGCTGTGCTGCACATGCATGCACTTCACTGAGTAGTTTGGCTAAAGTGGCTGCCAAGGGTTCTCAGTCTCCTTCAGCAAACCGTGTTTCCTTCAGTGTCATGGGCAGCATGTCCCATAGACAGCATTGACCATTGTAAAAGATTACCTTAAATACACACAGTTAAATAAATAGATAAATAAATAAAACCATCCATAATTAACATCATAACACTGATGCAGGAGGTGGAAAGACTGCTTGAATGATGCTTTTCCCAAATATTTCTCTTGATGGAAGAGTAGGAGCAGTTCCCAGGTTTTTTCTGTCCTGGTGTTTCTTAGAGAGGAGAGTCAGAATTTTGTTGAGCCCTGTTAAGAGGTGAGGGAAAAGGATAATTCAAAAGACGGTTCAAGACAGTTATCACTGCTTAGCATTGCACAGACAGTTAAGGATGAGGGGTCTCTTCCCAATTCTATGTACTATCTTGAAGCACAGGGACAATAAATTTGATGTTTTGAAAGTAACTGCTGAAATCCCAGTGTGTACATGTCTGGTGTCCAGCTGGGAAACCTCTGCAGCATGAACTTCTGCAGTTACTCACAGCAAGAACCTCATTAACTCAAAAACAGGGACTAAGTAAGGGGAAGACGACTTTTTTTAAGCCTTATTTTTCAAAGTTCTCTGTTTCTCTGCCTGCAGACTGAGTTGCTGGTACTCAGAGGTTTAGTACTGACAGGCTTGAGCAAGGACTCTGAAGCATGGTCAGAAAAACTAAGCCTAATTCTATAATTAAGCAGGGGGGTTCTCTGTTCTTTAAATCTGATTAAGAAAGAATGGGAAGTATCACTACGGAATCCTACAAACGGGCTTTCTCTGGGAGGTTTGCCACTCAACTGCCCAAATAGAGAGGGAATGGGACTTACCTGGCCAAAATTGCCTTTACAATCAGTTGTACCCAGGGTGCAGTGGGCTCCAAGCACACTTCTCTGCCATCCTTCAGAGTAGCTCTGCAAAACAGGGAATAAAGAAAAGTCAGAAAACTACTACATGGCTTTGTTTTACTCACAGAATGTAATTTTGCATTTTTAGGTCAGATAGTATAAATTCATCCCAACAACTCTAGGTTAAACTTGTCTGTTTTGCTTCATGTGTTGCACAGCTCAGGAGACCAGAACCATCCAGAACTGTGTGAGTCTGTGTCTGCTATCAAAGCAGTCACACATTCCCAAAAACCTTTCCCAGTATATATGAATACTCTGTTTGGATTTGTTTACATTAGTAAAGCTTTCTTACACAATGATTGAAACCTCCAGTGATGACCAGGTGTTTCAGCAGAATAAGGATTTTAACATTTTAGTGCCTTTGTGCTATTCACACCAGGTTAGGTTGGTTCATTGTTTCCCTAAATCTGCTTGCTGGAACTTAATTTTTCTCCTTGAGACTGCCTGCCTAATAAATGCAGGATTGCAACCACATCATTACCTTGTGTATTAAGAACTGACAAGTCCATGAAATTCTCATTCTACTAGTAGAAATATTTAATATGTCCCATGATAGACAAAAAATTATCGGCAGAGGAGTATATAAGGTCATAGTGAAAACCACAGTGTTTCACTTAAAACCATCCCTCTCAAAATGATAACTGAATCCGGCTGCATGAGGTCAGTGTGCTGACTGCAGTATTTGTGAAAACTCAAAGCTCCACAGCAGTGGCAGCAGTGCAGGGGAAGAGGAAGGGGCCTCTTGCAGAACTACTTACATGACTTCAACATTCTTGCAGTGGGGGCCGCTCTGTGTCAGCTTCACATCTTGAATGGATTTTGGGGGAATGAACCTGGAATGAGTGGCTATGCACTGGCACCGGAGCTCGGTTCCCATCCTTGCCAGGGTTCTACCTGTAAGCAGAAAAGGCAGATTGGGGTTTAGCAGGTGGTCTTATGGTCAGCATATCAGACACAAAACAGAGCTGCTCTATTGCAACAACATTCTCAGTTAAAACATTGCATTTGCCCAAAGTGCCTAAATCCTCATGTTATAGGGAGAGTTGTTTATGTTTCAGGGGAGCTGATGCCCAAGTACATTGGAAAGTTAACAAATCTTTCAAAAATGAACCCACATATTTTGTGGTTACTTGTACTGACTACACTGCACAGTTAATTGCCTTGTTTTAATATCTGGATCAAAAAACTTGTCCACTTTGCAGAAGACAGAGTCCTAGATTTGTTCATTAATTGGAGGTTTGCCCATGTTTCTGTGCTCATATTGCTTGCTCTCCCTTTCCAGCTGTGTATTACTTGCTTGAGGCAACATGGTCACTAAGCAACAAATACGAGAAAATAAACTGTTCTTTGAGTAGGGAGAAACATTAAAACACTTCAGAACAAAAATCTGACTCCAGCCACAGAAGAACCTATCTCTAGCCACATACACTTCAAGCAAAACAGAAACAAAGCAAATGCAAGTTGCATCCTTAAAATATTTCCCACAAGATGTCAGTAACTCTTCAGTCCAAGGTCTACATGGTAGATTTCGGACTGAAGAGAGGTGCTGAAAATCTCCCAAAAGAGACTAATTTAGTGAGACTAATCGAAAGCTACTCTGCAAGGACAAGCATCTCAGTAGATGCCTGGGCAAAACTACAGCCAAAAGGACTTTGGGAAGCTTTACTTACCTTGAGACACAGTTGCTGAGATCAGGAAAAGAGCCAGGACAGCCACGAGTTTGCCGTTCATGGTTGGACAGGAGTTTTTCGCTGGGCTGTTTAGGTCTGCTTCTGTGCACTTGAGTCCCAGAGGATTGTTGATTCCTGCTGTGTGTGAGCATTGTTGATTCTTGCTTATATACTGTTGTGTGCCCAGCCTGTGTACTCTGCTGGCATGGAGATTGCGTTAGAGGAATTTCCCAGATGCTGTAAAAATGAGTCACATGACCATTGGGAAACTTCTTCCTAGATGACGAGGAATTATTCTGCAGATAATGATACAATATATTAGTTTATTAAAATATGTCTATGATAGTCACACATTCCAGTTATTTTTGTAGAATTGTAAACCTGTGCTTTTTCTAAAGCACATATTTATTTAATAATATAACTTTAAGATAATTTCAGTTACATTTATGTTATAATTTTTATTGTTTTCTTCAGGGTTATAACCATTCTTTGTAGACATATCAGGTCTATACTTGAGATAGTGAATTTCTTATTCCCACTTATGCTGACAGCTTCTACTTACCTGATTTAAGCCACCAAGTAGAATTCAGGCAGTGCTGAAATTACTGAGAGGCTTTTTCCTGGGTCAGGATTTTACCTCAGCACTATTTAGATGTAAAGGATTTTTATTTTAAAGTTTTTTTCCCTCTGTTCAAGGGGCATGATACAAAGTAAATTCAACACTAATTTTTTGTATTTAGCAAGGAATTTAGGTTGCAATATTCAAAGCTTTCTGTGGGAAGCAGATATCGAATTCTGAATGGATTTGAAAATCATGCTTGTATTTTTCATGTTGTGCATGTAAATGAATGATAGACAGAGAAATCTTTATATGCAAACTAAAGAACATGACATGCTGAACGCAACTGATTTTGTTTCCTCAGTAAATCCAGACATTTTTAATAAGTCTGTTCTGAAATCTTTTTCAGTAACAGTAACCCTAGGTCTTAGCAAAGGGATGCAACAGTGAGAGTTATGGCACTGTACAGACTTTTCTGTTAGAGAATTTTTTTGCATGAATGGTGAGTGTTTATTATTTAAGCCACCAGAGTGGAATTCAAGCAGTGCTGAAATCACTGAGAAGCTTTTTACTGGGTCAGGATTTTACCTCAGCCCTATTTTGATGTAAAAGGTTTTCATCTTAGGGTTGTTTTTCTAAAAACTCTGTTCAAGGGGCATGATACAAAGTAAATTCATCACTAATACTTTGTGTCTAGTAAGGAATTTAGGCTTCAGTATTCAAAGCTTTCTGCAGGAAAAAGGTTCTGAATGGATTTGACAATCATGCCTGTATTTTTCATGTTACACATGGTAATGAATGATTAACACGTGGTAGATATTACCCTGCAAGGGAGACAATTCCAAGAGAAGATAGGCTCAAATACTGAACTTTTGCTGAAATTAAGATTTGTATTTTTAAACACAGCTGGAATGCATGTGATTAGGAGAAAGCCTTCTATTTCACTGCTGTAAAAACTCCATCCTTTTGACATGATGACTTTTGCTTCTTGTCATCTTCAACCTTTGTGGTTTTGGGATCTGGGGATTGATAGAGGTACTTCTCCCCAGTTCTGGGGACTTAATAAAAACTCAATCATCTTTAACAGGTAAAGCACTGAAATTTATTTATTGTGAGAATTGAAGTTTGCCCATAATTTATTATGGTTTCTTGTGTATCACTTGTCATTGACTTGATAAAAAGACTTTGTGATGCAAATTAATTTGTTTCCTATCACTGTATCAGCTGTCCTAGGAAAAGATCCAGTGGCTTTGTCTCTCCTACCTCTTGCTGAGTATTGAGTTGACAAAAGATACTGATTCTGTCTAGCGGGGGTGCTGCTCCTTAGACATGCTGTGTCACTAGTGGTGCTGTGTCTCTCAGAGAACTTCACTGAAAAATACGTTTAGCTTTCTGAAGGTGTAAACCAGGAGAGGGTTTTGCCAGGAACTTCAGGCTATGTTTTATTGCTTATGCTGTATTATGATGTATATGTTACGTTATATTAATGTGTGGTTTCACTGGTGTCAGATTGTAGGTGTTGGAGTTTTTAACCAGCTTATTTAAAAGGACGTTTCACTGACTTTTTTCTTTTGATTTCTCTCTGTGTCTCCACATATGTATGCACACACACAGAGGTTAATTAACATTTGATTTGAGAACCCACTTTTCTTAGTTACTATTTACAGCCTTATTATATAATTTTGGTGTGTGCTGAAGTGTTATTAATATCTGAGGGAAAAAAAGAGAATTCCCCTCTAAATCCCCAAGTGAAATAAGTGAGTGTTTTGTGCTCCTTATCTCCAGACTCAGCTATTTCCTGCGTGTGGCGGTAACGGATCTGCAGAAATCCCCAGGGCAGAAATGAAGCCAAGAGCCTGTTCCACCTATGATTAACCCTGCCCCTGAACTAAGAGTGAGTATCTGTCTAAAAGAGCAGAATATTTGTAATGCAATATAAATCCACTGTGTTTTCTGAGAGCTGGAGCATCTCCTCTCCCTCCACCTTTTCACTGATGTTACAGTTTCATCGGGACTGTGTGAAGGGGATGTGAGAGACAAAAGAGGCATGAAAAGGTTGAGGCAGGAGATCAAGCCCAAAGGCCAGGCACTCCTAACGTGCATTCCTGAGGGAGTGCCGTGTTTCGCCCAAGTTCTTCCTACATCCCTTCAACACTTAACCCAGGATTTGTCCAGGCTTTTGCCACAGAAACTGAAAATCCATTATGGGATTCTGGCAGCTTTTTTTCCTGCCAGCCAGCAGAGATGACTTGTGCAAATGGAATTGCTGCTTCTTTTGAAGGATCACGTCACTGAGTGAGCTGGTATTGCCGAGAGCAGAGACCTTCCATGCTAAACCCTGGTAAAACCACACTGGCAGTGAACAAAACAGCACTTACACAACAGTCTGATTACTGAAAGACTTCAGAAAAGGAAGCAAAAACCTCCCGTGCCTGTGTTCTAAGGCAGGATATAGCTTGTGTTCCCCATGTTGCAGGATGTAAACTAGTGGTTTTCCATGACTCATCAGCCCTAAGGAGCACAAAAGTCAAAAGGACATCTTTTAGGGTCTTAATTGGGATTCATTAGTCTTTGCATACAGCGAAGGATGACCCTACACAAGGGACACACTAAGGGGGATTCAGGTGTACTCCAGGAACAAGATCATCACCAAGGATGTGGTAGAGTGGAGCTTTGGTCCCTAATTGGTTTGAGTCTCTCCAGTTCCAGAGGAATGCTCCAGTTCCTGGGGTGATAAAGTTACTCTAAGAAAGTTAAGAACCTGTCTTGTTTTAGATGCATTCAAACCTCTCTCTTGAGAAGTTGTCTGCACAAGACCCGGATGCCCAGGAAGCAAAGTTTCTGCTGGAATGAGGGTTCAGCCTGTCTGTCACTTCCTGCCTCCTGTGTGTCCTCTGTTCCAGCTGCTCTTGTTCCCCGGGAAAATCCCCTTCTCTCTTCTGAAATCACCTCCTTTTCCCCACGGAGGTCTTGACATTCACCTGCCAGCCTACTTGAGCTGCAGAGAGCTGAAGGGACGTATACAGGAGCTGGGAAATAATTGCTTCCGCTGCTGAGAAGCTGTGACCAGTCTTGTGAAAACACTTGTGGAAGTCCGCAGTGAGGCAGAGCTTAGGGAACAGATATGTAAAAAGCAAAATATCTTCTAGAGATCAGAATTGTTATAGTAGGAAGTGATAACAAGAAAAGGAGAAAGGCTTAGGTCATCTTGTGGGGTTTTCAAATTTCATTGTATAAATACAGATGGTTATCTAGCCTTAGTCAGATCACAGCAAGTGCTGGACTTTCCTGAATCCTTCTGGAATCACAAAGGAGCAGTACAGCTTTCAAGTTGATTTGCATTTCAATATATGTATTTATAAAAACAGTAGTATATTTATATATTTATGTTACTGCTTATTTATTTTTGAGATATATTTCAGCTCTGCTTGAAAAAAGTCAATTCTGTATTGTAGCTTTCATGTGAAAAATTGTTGTGGGTTAAATCAAATATTTAATTTGCTCCAACTCAATATGAAAATTTATTGAAAACATTAATATAAGGTATTTAGTAATATTAGAAAATGATACATTAAAATTAGTCATAGTGTTAACATAAAATACTAGAAAATATTAACAAATATACGTACTACAAATAAAATGTATGTGCCTGATGTTAACAGTGGAGATGCTAAGTCCACCTAGAGAATTGTTAGGCACCAGCACCTGGGCTTTACCTGCCCTATAAAGGCTGCATTTATTGCTTACTTGTACTTGCCTCTCATGAGCTTGGCCGGAAGCATTTTCTGACTATGCAAATAAGACGTGGAAGTGGCGGGAGGAAATTAATGGTAAGTTTTAAGAAGTTTGTGTGGGGAAGTTTTAATTAAATTAGAAGCACTCAGTGGCCATAACACACGTCACACCTTCGTCTCTGATTGTTATGTTTGGCATAAAAGCTGTAATATGTAAACTTGATGATCCATTGGATCTCAAGCTGCAGGACAGGCCAAATCTTACTGTACACCAAAACCTGGTGGTGCAACAGCAGGAAGGAACAGTGGATGTGTTCAGTCAGCTCATGGATTCAGATCTGAGTCCAGAGAGGCTTTGGTTAGGGGGCCGGTGGGGGTCAAACCTCAAATCCCACCTCCCACCCTGGGGCTCACAAGGTTGAACCCCACAGGGCACTCATGGCATTTTTGAGTCCTCCATCACTCTCACCATGTGTGTCTAGTCTGATGATTGCTGCTGGAATCTGCACTTCAGCACTTTCTACCTCAGAAATTAGATTTGTATGTCCAGCCGTCAACAGTGTGTAGCAAATCACTAAGACAAGACATCTTTTTCACTGTAGGAAGAATTTAACAATATGTCAGTGGGAATTGACACATTAAACCAATGTTTAGTCATGTAAGCATTCCCCTGGACCCTGGAGAAACAACACAGAATAAATATCTAAATTGCAAAACCCTTTTGTAAAACAAAAAATGTGGTCTATTATAGTGTCAGGTAGAACATGGTGCTAATGATGCCAAGGTCACAGGTTCAATCCCTGTATTGGCCTTTCACTTAAGAGTTGGACTCGATGATCCTTCTGGGTCTCTACCAATTCAGACTAATCTGAGAACTAGCATGAAAGAAATGGCCAAATATTTTCTGTTATATTCAAATAAATAATGTGCTCTTTTCTTCAGAAATACGACTTCTAAACTCCTTTTGGTATATATGTATATATGTGTCTCTCTGCCTGCATCTTCCTGTCTGTAAGTGGAAACTACAGCACAACAAATAGAATTAACACAGGTGATGTAGTATCTCTATTTTTAGCTGCTTCCTTCTGAAAACCATGAACTCACATCTTTACCCTGAGGCTGGCAGTGACGTGGAACTGTTGATGAGACAGGAGGTAGGGTAGGTATCAGCCCATGCTTGCTTGCACCTTCCTTATACCCAGTCAAATACCAGTTAGCTAAAGTCACTTATAAACGCTCTTCATTCCCTGATCTGATACTCCTATCATACACTTAGCATCATTCTGAGATCTCTCTCCTAGGTGTTAATGGTCAGCCCAGAATGTCTTATTTTTACAGGAGCTTTGTAATTTTTTCCTGTGTCAATCACTTTGGCTGCTTCCTGCAGGGAATTTCACCTGGTAGTTTGTTGCCTAATCAGTGAATCTCCTACGGTCTTTGTGCAGTTCTATTTGTAGTTGTGTCTTGTTTTTACATCATCATTTAACATCATCAGAGTACTTCAACTCATGGCAAGTGACCTTCCCAGACCCCTTGTGGGACTGCCAAACCAAACAGGAGTTTTGTGTGGGAGTTGTGTAGGAGATTCCTACACAAGGGGGTGTAGGAATTAATGAATGATGTCCATTTATCGATAAAAGTTGATCTTTCATTCTGCCCTTCATCTCTCTGTATCCACATGTTATTTATTCATGTTCAATACATGTTTCTTAGCCTCATTATTTGCAATGTTTGGTGAGGGCTGTGAAAGGATTTCAAAAAGACAATTTGACTTTACCTGTGAGGCCTGCCACATCCATAGTCTTCTTGTCACCTTTAAATAACTGCAACAAGTTTGTGAAAGATAACTTCCTTCAAAGCTACACAGATGCTTATTTATTATGTGTTTATTCATGTGTTTGCAAGTTGTGTCCATTTTATTTCTGCTTTAAGTAGGGCCATTAAAGGGTAATTTCATCTCATTTGTTCTCATCCTTACAGCACTAAAACACTTTCTTTAAGCTTGAACTCCTTGATCTATCACAGACAGAAGTTTAGAGAGAGGCACAGCAAAGGAAATAAGATGAATCAGCAACCATCTCAGGGAAAGAAAAATAATCAGCTATAGTAGTGTAGCAGAGGGGGCATTCTCATCAACAATGTTTCCTCTCATTTTCATCTGTTTGCAGAAATCCAAGGTTTATTTTTCCTTGACCTTTCTTTGACTGGTGATTCAACATTGTCCCTGGCCCTGTAATTAGAGTAAGTATAAAGTGAATTCAGAGATCTCTAAAAGAAACATTTACTATTAATACAAACGACAGAGAGAGCAATAAGTGCTTGTGAATTGTTAATGACTTATTTTTACTGTACCAACCAATAGACATTTGTGCAAAGACAAAAAAACCCCAAAACTGTTCCGCATGAACTGTTCCAACCGAAAGGACTTCCATCTGCTTGTGTACAAAGGAGAGATTTGACCATCCCTGTCTAAAGCAGTGGAAGCTCTTGGAAATGGAGGCTGCATGACAGAATTGTACCCAGAAAGAGAAAGTGAGACTTTGAGACCTTGATTTTTGGAAGTGTCAAACACACACTGTGCTGTCTCTCAGCAGAGGTTTAGGGGTGTCATAGCCACAGCCTTTTGGGTGGTTTAACACACCAGGAAGGTATCAAAGGAAATGATTTGACTCCTCAGGCACACAGAAATATTGCTTTAGAGAGAGCTGATGGAAAGAGTTACTAATGCCTGAAGAGCATGAACATTTCCATGCCAAGAATTTAGGTAGCCTTCCAAAATGAGCTTTCAACTGAAGGTATTGCAGTAAATAAAACAACTTGCCTGGCCAGCAGTGCCTTTACAGTGAGCCGGATCCAGGGCGCAGTGGGTTCCACGCACACTTCCCTGCCGTCTTTCAGCGTGGCTCTGCCGAGAAAGAAAAAGTTAAGGGTGGGTGCGTCCCTCACACTCTCCTTATCACTGGAAATTTCTCTTACCCATTTGTCCACTAAGTAAATGAAGGACCTGTTTGGTTTTGTCATGTTATTGGGGCATTTTTATGAATGATGTCAATACAGGTGTTTATGCTGTAATCTATTAATGAGCCAGATGAATTTCCTAATTGGTTGCAGTTCTCTATCTGATCATAGTTTAGCAGATCTTTTAGGAACTTAACTATCTTGAAAGGTATTTTTTTTTAACCAAACCTCGCTTAAAGTACCAATTCTTCATGAGGTAGAACTGGATGCCATGCAGTGCTGCACAGAGGGTATGATTGTACAGCCATTGCTTAAGAAACCATAGTGAAAGCATAAAAACCAGACAGAGCCCTTCTGTTTACTGGCTGCACTGGTACAGTTCCTGTGACTAGTTCCAGGGCTTGTTTTCGATTAAGCCTACCGTATCTTTTATTTGTACCCACATGGAACGTAATCCAAATTCTACATTCCTCACACAGGGAAATGCTCCATGTGCAATTCTAACACAGGAAATAACTTGCAGCCTTTCAAACTTTGCCACATGCAGGCCAAGTCAGAGGAAATTGTTTTAATTCATGTCAGGGGGGTCAAGTTTGTATCTTTGATTCTTCATTGTCTAAGTTATTAATGGTGCCCTCAATGTGTTGTGGGGAATCTGATTCTCCCCTCTGATGTTGGTCATAAGTAAGATAACAGCAGCGAGTGATTTAAAATACTATCTGGAAGCTGCTTGTAACACTGGCTGGAGATTAACTCATTCCTTTGCAGAGAAGGCCTCATTCCTGATACTCAGCATCTCTGAGGCTTTGCAAGGGAAATATCCCCCCGCTCAAAGTACATATGTATATACTAAATGCCAAGTCCATTCCTCCTGTTGGAAGCAAGATGCTATTTAGGAAAAGTGCTCACATGATTTCCACATTTTTGCAGTGAGGTCCTCTTTGGCTTAATCTCACATCCTGAATAGTCTTGGGAGGGATGAACTTGGAATGAGTGCTTATGCACTGGCATTGTGAGCCTCTTTCATCTGTCTTCTCCAGGGCCTTACCTGTGGAACAAAACTCAGTTATGGTTAGGTACATGAACTTTATTTGCTCCCCTGAAGCAAACTGTATTCCCTCCTGTAGCATCATTCTTGTTCCTCAGACACTCTGATTTGCTGGATGCTGACAGAAAATTAACCTCATCTGCACAACACAGCAGCTGCATTTTCAGAGCTGTTGGTGTGCAGGTGCATTTGAATTTAAACTTGGATTGCTAAGTTTCTGCCATGATCATCTGCCCATATTCTTTATTTTTTCTTGCAAATGGGATAATTCTTGCTCTGTCATCAACCCTGCCTACCGAGAATAAAATCACAAACGGATAAAATTGTCATTTGGAAAGGAAGAGATATACGGACATGCTTAGGAAAAAAGCTCCTGTTTTAATTCAAACCCTTCTTAAAATCTAGAGATAAGCATATATTATGGTGTAGGAATAAACTCATTTCCTGACAGAAGCATATTTTACTCCTGGAAACATCCACAACGTCCTAACAGGTACAAATTATCCTTTTTACTTCTGAATGACAGTTTATTGAGGATGCACTTCTCTTGCAAAAAGTCATCATACACAGAGAGTAAGCCTGCTTGCATTTGCCTGGGTATACTTATTCATTGCTTACATGAGTTTTAAGAAATTGTTTTCTTACCTTCTGACCCTGCCATTGAGACCAAGTAAAGAACCAAAGCGGCAGCAACAGATTTGCCATCCATTGCTGTGCACGTTTTGTTCTGATGCTGTTTCCCATCAGGTTTTATACCTGAAAGGTGCACTCCCAGCAGCCAGAATGCTGAGAGGTGGGTTCTGCACATGCAGATTTCCTAACACATGAGAGTGTTGCATAAGAAATCCAAACCTCTGTGCAGTCCATTCAGTGGCACTTCAAACTTCCCTAGCTTTTGCTGTTGTATATTTTCAATTATTTCTTTAAATTGTTGTTGTTATCCATCACTTTCTGTTTGCACTTCTTCATGGGATATTACCTTTAGCCAACAATGTTGAGCTTGCACTTGGCAATCCTTTACCAGACATCCTCCGAGACAAAATAAAGGGACTTTCCCCCTCCTTTGTGAGTATAGAACGTCTGTTCAGCTCTTTGCATCACTTTTAAATACCTTGTGCAAAAACATTTACCCAACATAATTACAGGAACTTTTCATTCCCATCTTAACACACTATATTTTGATATAAATCCAATGAAGTTATTTAACCAGTGTTTTATGAAGGCAGGACACAATTAGTTTCCCTTATTCTCTGAAAGGATTTTATAATTTTCAGTTTGGCTAAAGGGATTTAGATGCTTTGTTCTGTACTGAAAAGCCTGTCAAGTCATTAAGCAGGAAATGATGAGCTTAAAATGACTGAGGCATTGTCACCAAAGTCACTTAAGCTCTTCTGAAACTTTCATCTGTTCAGAATATGAAAGGAGAAAAGTATCCAGCACCAAGGGCTGTAATGATACCTGGTTAAAATAAGCACTTCAGAAGTTGCTTGTTTTTCTTTCTAACCTCTTGCATTTAGAATAATCACAGGTGTTTAAAACAGCAGATAAACATGTCATAAGTGACTTCTATCAGCACGGAACATCAACCCAGTCTGACAAATGCTGACATCGGGTCAGAAGAGCCACACTGCTTTCCTTAGCAGTCTCCAAGAGCACTGAAACACATTTTTGGAAGCATGAGAGTGGTTGTTACGCTTCTAAGGAAGGCATTCTGTGACTGCACACAGAACAGAGATGCGGTATGTTATTATTTCTACCCCTGGAATCACGTCTCACTGATGAGTGTACGGAGGGACCCCCCACACTTCTGCCTGGGGTCCTGTGGGAGCAGCCATTGCTGACATTTTGGACAGAAGAACTGACGAGAAGAGCCTTTCCTCGGCTGTGGTTCAGCTCCCAGTAACTTGACTGGATTTTGCTGGTGGCAAAGGTTTACACTAAAGCCAGTGCCAGTCCTTTAGGATGCGCCCATACTTTTTTGGCTGTGCAGATCAGGTTGCTCTTCCCAACCTCTCCCCACTCTTGACTGATACTTGCAACATCCGTATCTCCGAATTAGATCTCTGCAAGAAGGCAGCTGATAAAGATCCCTCAGGAAACAGGAAGGCTTAGAGTTGGAAGACAAGTCTGAACAAAATCTGCCTCTTTGAGAAACTTTGACTCCTTCCCATTCTGTGGTCTAGCAGACTGTGCAATGCTGTGCTGTGGGACAGGGGGAAATATGGGGATGGGGAGCAAAGTGTGGTTGGAAGCGTTGTCCTCTTGCACAAGAACTTGCTCAAACACTGCTGAAAACTCCCTTCATGCCTTGCACCATGAGCAAACATGAGCTGATTGTTCAGAATATAGAGTGACTCCTTGTTGGAAAAAACCGACCCTAAACAAATATCAACATATTTGCTCAACTTTCCCATTTCTCAAGTGCTCGCCACTTGAATCTCAACATTCCTCTGTAAATTGCTGTGCAACAGGTAGATGTAAGGCTGTACACTCGGAGCTGTTTCTTAGGATTTCCCCTAATGCAGCCCTCCCATCTCACTGGAATTAGGGAGGATGCTCAGTGACTTCCTCAATGTTTATCAGATTCCTCTGTTTATTTAAGTTAATGAAAACCCTTGTTCATTGCCATGCTCTCAGCTGCCATGCTGTCAGAGCACCACACTATTATGGCCTTGCAATTTCTGTGGCTAACCTGTATTTGTTCATTGCTATCTGGGAATTTTATCATCCAAACTTCTGAAAACACTGAGTCTGACAAGAAAACAGGAATAAAGTAGGTAACTTTCATAATTCCTCTGATTGTAAATTATCTACACTTTACAGGGAAAACAACTTGCTGTTCCAGTGTGCTGCCTCCCACAACTCAGACACCCCTTGCCTATCTGGGAACCCATGATGTGAAACAAACTGAAATAAAATGTTTCGTCTTTCTTGCAGTTCTCTATTTCAATAAGAAAATTAATAACAAAGAATATTGAGGTGAAAACATTTCAACAAGCATTTATTAGGTACATAAACATAAAAATCTTCCATAAATAAATAAATAAATAAATAAACATTGAAGACCAATTACATTCTTATGCAAACCTCTCCAAATATGCAATAAATAAATAAATAAATAAATAATGAAAATAATTTTATAAATAAATAAAATGTTTTTTTCTAGCCAAAAAATGGCATTAAAACATGTTTATACCTTCACAACACTAATTCACATTAAATAATATCTTGAAAATGATGACACAAAACCTGATGTATCAGAATTTTGACACATCAATTCTGCAAACTCCCCTCTTCAGCCAGTAGCCCACTGTGAATAGCAGTGACCCAGACACAGCTGCAGTTACCTGTCCATGCTTTGCTGGGGAGAAATTGTTGCTGGTTTTTTCCTAAATAATTAGCAAAAATGGAAGGAGTAATTTAGTGAAAGCTCTGTTGGGCATGCACTGCACAGCTCCAGCTGTGTTTAGCAAAAACTATTCCAGAATCATCTCCATATTCCTGCCCAAGCCATTTCTTTTGCCTTCTTGTTTTGGTGTCAGCGATTCTTTTCCTACATAATGAGACCTCTTTGATAGACTAAAAGTATTGCTGTCAACTAACTACAGACCAGGGAATACATATTCTAGATGTTGTGAAATTGTGAATGTGGGAGGCAGGAAGAGGTGAGCTGTCAGAAGTCAGGTGAGTGTCTTCCCTATTTTTGCTTTGCTGGAAGAGTTAGGACATTTTTCTTCTTTGTTTTAGGACACTGTCTCAGGTTTGGTGCTGGCCCTAGAAAGGAAGAATATGGAAAATGAGGCTATTAAAAAGCAACCATAAAACAGGTAAGACTTGCTGGCATTGGCTGAAATCCACAGCTTCGTGCTTCTGCGCCCAAGCCCCTGAAAAGTTGTGACTGAACTGAAGGGGTGCTGGTACCTCATGGCATTCCCAACAGGAATCAATTGTGGTGAACTTCCACAGTTTGATGCTTCCTTTGACAAGTGAAGCCTGATTTCCCCCCCCACACTTATCTATATATTGTGAAAAACTGATTGCTGCTTTCTACTACTTCAAGCAAGAGAAAACCAGTCACTTAATGCCTGTATTTCCTGAGCACTTGTGCTGCAGGTTCTCAAAATCTTTGTGCCTTAGGAGAGATGACGGTAACCTTCCCATGGATGTATGTCACAGCAAGACTTCAATAACTAATGCTATAATTAAGGCTCAAAGCAATCACGGTGTTTGTCACAATTAGTGAACACTAAAGGTAATAACTGCTGAGGAGACAGAATTTTGGAGCATTTGACACCATCTGTGGTAGTTCAACTAAAATACTGGTTTTCAATAAACTGTGTTTATTGAGGAGAAAATGACTCACTTGTCCAGAATTGCCTTGATGATCCGCTTCACCCAGGGAGCAGTGGGCTCCAGGCACACTTCTCTGCCATCTTTCAGGGTAGCTCTGCCACATGGGAGAAAGGAAGGGGAAAGGGCTAATTAGTGAAATCCAAGGTGACATCACCTTTCTCTCATTACAGCATTCTAGGGATACACTGACATGTGCCCCTTTAAGCTGTCCAAACTGAGGCTGTAGCCTAACATAAAGGAATTTTTTTAACAAGTTCCAGATTGACTCAGAAATTGTACTACCCAGTCTTAAGAATTTGGTTACTTACAGTAAAAGTTCTGGAATACAACTGGAACGTATGATTTGTGGTAATGGTAGTTTTATCATTGACTTGAGTAGAAGTGTGATCATTTTTTTGACCTAGCCCTTAAAATTGATATTTTGATCCCTTGCTCAGCGTGGCTCCATGCACTTTCGAGTCCAAATTTAGGTCAAAAGATTGCATGTGTTTAAAAAGCAGAGACTGGCAAAACAACACGCAGTTCACAACACGTTGTAGGACGCTGTCTGTAGGAAGCGGGAGTGTTGCTGTTCTGCTTTCTGAGCAGCTGCTTCTGCTGGCTGCTCACACTGCTCACAGAACACTCACACCATCCCGAGTGCAAAGTCTGCTTCCTTCTCGTTAAGTAATCAGGAAGGTTTTGCAAAACACTTACATGACTTCAACGTTCTGGCAGTGAGGCCCGCTAGGGGTGAGGTTGACGTTTTGGATGAACTTGGGATGGATGAACCTGGAATGGGTGCTTATGCACTGGCACCGGAGTTCAATGGCTGAGCGTGGCACAGCCTCACCTGGAAAACAAAAAAAGGCAGAGTGTTTCACTGTTCTCACAGAAAGCGCAATATGGATTTTTTTTTTGCTGACAGCATTAGGAGAGTCCTGTGCTGCACTCGTAAGACAACACAGCATCAGCATTTGCTCTGGCCATTAGTCAGGAGAGCTTCAGGAGGGGTTTCTTTACCTTGTGTTCCAAGTGCTGAGATCAGGAGCAGCATCAGCACAGCAGCCCCAGTTCGGCCCATCATGATGCAAGAGCGTTCCTTCCTCGTGTGGCCCTGGCCTGATTCTGTGGTGGGGTGAGCTCTGGAAGATGCCAGGTGGCAAGTGCCTGTGCTCTGGGACTGGCCGTGTTTATAGTCTGCCTGGGCCACCCGGGGCACTCCGGCATCACGGGGGGGTCACAGCCACGGAAACTCCGAAGCTGCGAGATGCTGCTGTGCAGTGAGTCACAGGTGAGTGGGTAAGCCCCTTTCCCTTCGTGACCACAAAATTGCTTCTCATTAATAGAAAGCACTTTATGAAGTAAGGGCATGTAGAATTGCCCTCTACTGAACCATGTGGAGTCTGTAGGGAGTTTGTAATTCTGTATTTCTTGGGATAATTTTATTTTGTACTTTTGTCCTCCTTGTGACTTTCCACCACAAACTGAAGGCATTTGCTCTGTTATTTTCCATCTCTGTGACTTTGGAATGAGATTTTATTTTTTTTCCATTTTAAGACATGATAGAAGTAGGAGCTAATAATTCTAGAAATGATAGATACTAGCTCTGCTTGTCCTTACATTCACGTATGTTGAAAAAAATTTTTTTATATGCTGACATAAGTTTAGAAGAAATACTTACAGTATTCTTTTGATGAATGCAAATCTACCCTCAGTGAAATAAGCAACAGAATCCAGACTAACTCTGTAGTACCATCGAGAACACAGATAATATGTTATTATGATATAATGAATTGCTTTGCCTAACCTATGGTGGATTTTGGTTTTTGACTTCTGAAGCCAGAACTTCTTAGCTATTTGCTGCTTTGAGTTTGGGCAGAGGAAAATTCTAAAAGCTGGTGTAGGATTCTGCTTCTGAAATAAAATGAAACACTTCTTCAAATTTAAATTTTACCCTGTAAAGAAAAGATTTCTTCAGATTATGATGAAAATAAAGAAAAGTGAAGATAGAATGATGAGGGAGGATTCTTCAGACAAAGTCAGAAATATTCAATCATTTCTTTTAACAGTAGAGACAAATACTAAAATACAAGTCAGCCTTATTTGGGTTAAATATTAAGGAATCCCATTACTCTTCCTCTGCCAGGTAATGGGAAAGTCAAAGGAACAAAGCATAGGGCCAGATATGAATGAATGTAGGTTATTTTCCTCTGACTGATCATGAAGGTCTCAGATATTTACATATGCCAGACTGAATTCCACTTAGTATTACCATATCTATCAGTGTCTGTAGTTTATAAATAGCCTTAGTGGATATGATCTGAATAGTAACTATTCCAGAAGCTACGGAATGAAGCACCTGGTTTTTATGTCACTTTACAGCTTGCAGCAAAAACAGCTGGTTTAGCTAACAGATAAACAGATAAACACTTAATTACAGCCCTTGGTTGTCAGACCTGAGGTCTGCCTAGGGATTGTCCTCTCCAGCCATGGCCATCAGCCAGTGTCTAGGAATGTGTAAGGAAAGATAAAGTGTCTTTGAGATTATCCCTAGTAGTCTGAATCTGGTTTCATTTGCTGCCTCCTGATTCTTTTACAGGACAACAAGAAGTAGATATTGATCCTTATCCCTGATTTCCACTGGCTTCATAACTCTGTAGGCCTCTCTCATGTCTCCAGGTCAATCTCTTTTTACAAAGTGTTGTCCTGTTGCCTGAGAGCAGCACAGACTGGGTTGTTTGTTCCTAACTCTAGACTTTTTATTTTTCCCTCACACAGTATTTCCATGCGCAGCAAGGTGTTTGCAGAAATGCAAGCTAGAGCATCAATGGAAATGTCTTCTGGTCTGCATACAAGGAGCAAATGGAAGGATGAATTGCATTGCCTGAGGAGTGTGGATTTTTTTCCAAATAAATCCAAGAAACTGTCATTCTTTAATTTCACTAATGATTTTCATATCTCAAAGACAAAATTTTTCTTTCTGTACTCCATATGCAATGAAACTTTTATCCTTTGTCTTCTTCGTGCAAAACCTTCTGCCTGTTGGGTTTTAAGGAAACATTATTTCTGCTTTCTTGGTCCAGACAGACCAGATGTTTGTGGCTCTGCATGTTTCTACCCAAATATAAAGAAAGGGCCTAGGTGTTTTACGTTTATCAGAGACAACATAATGATTGCAGCATAACAAATCTTGATATGGAACAGTGGGAACAACTGAGTAGTGTTCTGGAGGCCGTGTTTTGACTTGTCATCTAGGATTTAGTGAGCAGAGTGCTCAGGAGTGATCTGCAAAAAACTCAGAGTCAACAAAGATAAAATCTCTCCTGTGGTTACAGAGAGAAGTCAGAAGAGATGAACTCTGAATGAAAAGGTCACACGTTTTATTGTAAATTGTGTCACTTGGACCAAAGAGAGGAGCTGCTCTCTGTTCCAATTGATTTAAAAGGACCTTGTTTTGGAGACATGAGGTGGGTGAATTAAGAGTTGCTGGGATTCTAGTGCACACACTCTGACTGAAGAGAGCCATTCCTAAGCCTTAAATATGAGTGCCATAAATGCTATCTGGTAGCTTTCAGCTGTGTATAAACACCTTTTTGTCAGAAGGGTCATAAATACAGTTATTGAGAAGCTTCCATTTTCTGGGCATGAGAGTGCCTTAACAGCTACCAAGCAATAAGATTTCTGAGTCCCGATGTGCTTATCAGCTGTATATGACACACAGGAATGCAGACTGTCTTGTGTCCAACTTTTGACACTGATGTGTGGTACAAAAGTCCCTGTCCAAATCACATGGCAAAGTGTTGTATACTGGATTAGTTCAAATAAATCTGGAGGTGCTACAGTAGGCATAAAAGTTAATAATTCCACTAATCAAGGCTTCTACAACAGTCATGCTATAGAAAACAAAGGGCAGGAGAGAGGTTGAGGTACCCAAGTGAAAACATTGTAATTTCTCAGATGATTTTCTGTGTGCTCCTGCCCAACCTTCCCTGACTTGAGTGCCCAGGAAATTTACATTTTCTTATGCTCACATGAGCAGTGAGGAATTTCTTTCCCCTGGGGAGCCCCTTGCAGTGCCCTGTCCTCATTTCCCTCAATTATTGTTCAGCACTATCTTTAGTAATCCCCCCTCATGCCTGGAATTTTACATCCAGACATGTAAAAGATGATCTAAAATTTGCTGAGCAGTTGAGTCAGTCCACGTGACCTACTGGGGTTTTTTGAAAGAGAATTAGGTTCAACAGGAAGGAGCAGCCCTGTGTCAGCTTTAGATTTCCTTTAGGCAAATTCTTCCTCTTAATTTCTTACACTTCTGTGACCCTGTATGCAAAGTCTCTACATATTCTTGATCGGCAATAGGAAAAAACCTCAATTTTGTGTTTCTTTCCTGGCAGTCTGGGTCTTTAGTGTCACCTGTGTTTTGGCAGTGAGATGGTTTCTACTGTGAACCTTTCCTGAGGCGAGCTGGCTGACTTGAGAGGGCCAGAGAACTTAACTGTAATTACAAATGGCATAACTCTATGTCTTTCCCTCTGTCTATTCCTTAATTAGATATCAACAAACCCCCCAAGATTTTAAGTCTGCCATTTGTCACACTGAATGACTTTTATATAAAAAATACAGAATAAAGGGCTGTAATTAGAAATGCAACCATGAGATCCACGTTTAGTATCTGTCTTCTGATGAGCTTCCACAGCGTTTGGTCAGCCACGTCCAAAAATATTAATTCTCTTTCCTTTAGTTCATGTGCAATTCTGCAAGCCTAACTTGTTTTGCTGAGCCCTCCTTCTTGGGAGATGCGCACTGGAATTCGTGTGGCTGCCTCCTCCCCTCTTCCTGAAGCTGCTTGTGTTTGATATTTACCCTAATTTACAAAAATGGAAATGGCATTTGTTCATTTTTAAAAGTGCTGGGTATGGAGTTGGAGGGTCTTTGCCAAACCAGTCCTGCACTGGGCTGGTGTTACAAAGATCACTTTAAGTGCTTTGAGAAAAGAGTATTAATTAGTCACAAAATTGCACACTCTTCTGAGAACAAGGATGAGAGGCAAAGCTCTGCTGTACCGCAGCACTACTTCCTCACAGGGCAGGAGGTGATGATTCCTATTCCTGTATTTTCCGTGCAGCCTGTCATTCTTGCTGCAGAGAAGCACAGTTGCAACATCTCTGTCGGTGAATGTTTTTTTCCACACGCTCTGCTGATGAGATCTCTGGTTTAGAGGCAGGAGAAGTGCTCTGGAGTTTTGTCTCGAGAGGACACGGCACCTGGATGTCCCCGCTGCACAAGCAGGTGTTCCAGTAATACATGACTATATAACACATCTAAAACCATTGCTAGCACTTCTCTCTCTCCTCAATTTTCTGTTAGCCAGCTTGATTTCCCAGTGCTCATCCTGGTAGCTGTTCTGGGTCCTAGTGCTGTGCATTTAATACTCCACACTTGCAGCTGTACTTCAAAATTTCAGTAGCAGTGATGCTGAGCTTTGTTTCAGCAGTGTCCCTGAGCTTCCAGAAGAACATTTCTGGTTGACTCAGAACTCGGATCACATTCTTCAGCAGTATGAAGGAATTCAGAATTGCAGTCCTTCCTTTCTCTGCCCTTTGACCAACTCACAATACAACAAAAGCCATTTACTGATCGAGTTTGATGGAAAATATCTGCCTCTGTGTATTCCTGGGTTTTCCCCTTGTATGTGGTAACTGCGTAGGAAATTAAATCATCCCCAGAAAGGGAAGTAGTATTGGAAAAAACACAAAAAAAGAAAAATAAATTGACAGGATGCTCCCTGAAGCATTGTCAGGATGTTCAGGCTACTCTGCATGCAGCAACCTTTTCAAAGAACAAAAGTGGCCAGTTTAATTGCATTAATTGCATTTTTAAGAAAAAACCTAATTGCAGTAGGATTACTCAGGGACTTTCCAGTATTGCAGCTGGTATCACCATGTATTGTCTTTCCTATATAAATACCTTTTTTCATTAATCATCATATGTAACTTAAAACCTATTACAATACACAAACAAAATAATTACTCAGAAAAATATTTTATTTAGTGTGACAAAGCCAAGACATCCAGGACTGCACAGAAAGAGTAGTTGAGAAGAGGGAAAGGACTGGAGAAGATATACTCAGGAGTAGCACTTGCTTATGCTCCCTCCCTGACTCCCTGGCCTTGCCTTTGTCAGCCTGTATCCCCTCAGCTGTCCCAAAACTAGAAGCCTTTGTTCGAGGTTTACCTGCCTGGGGAAAGAGGATAAAATAATGACAGCTTTTCCAAAGCTATAGTACTTTCAAGAATTTAAGCAAAGCAGAATTAACAACCCCATGCTACATTCCATGGGCACTGCAATTCTAATCGCCCTCTTACTGGTGTAAATCAGGAATAAATAAAATCAATGGAGTCATGCTTCAGTACTGGATGTAGATCCAAAGAGAACAAGGTCCTGAACTCAGAGGCGGTGAGATGGTGCAAAGCACAACAGCTACGAGGAGACAAAGAGAGTGCATTGGCTTCAAATTCCTTGTGTAAATCATCAAGATGTTTTTATTTCGAAAATTTTAGCTGTCTGGAGGAAAGATCAGTCTGAACCAGAGACAGAGGGCTCACATGTATACTTCTTGCTCACACCTGAGAGAACAAAAGGTGAAGACAAAAGAACTTGGAGAGGAAGGGAACTGCAGCTGCATTGTATCCATGAGGGCCCATCTCCATCATGAGGGAATCTGGCTTCCCATGGGACTGATCATCACTGGGCACACTGCGTGTATGTTTACATCATGTGAAACCCAGACAGAGTTTCTAGATCTCTAACCAACAGCAACTGACACCGGAGCTGAGGGAAAATGTCAAGTGTCAAAACGGTACAAATGCATCTTGAGGATTCTGCTGCTGGTGCTGGTAAATGCAGCAGAATCTGCTGGCTAGACACTGCAGAAAATTGATCTGACTTATAACTATTCCCCAGGAACTCAGTACTGCTGGTTTATTTACAGGTTGAATATGTGCCCAGCTGAGTGCATGGTGTTGATTTGTGCAGATTAACAATCTGTGTTCGCTTGTTCTGTGCTATGTTAGTTTTCACTATTTGCTGTGAAAGAGATAGGTTTGCCTTTCTAATAGGCACAAATAAGGACTTATGTTGCAGTTGCATCTGGATATTGCAGAGGTTGGGAAGGTCAGCTGTGATAGGAACAGACCCTGGGTCTTATCTCTTCCTACTCAGTCCTGCTCCTCAAGAAAAACAGCAAACGCAGCACCTCCAACATCTACTTTTCCTGCTTGGTAGCACTGTGCTGGAAGGTAATGGTTTTCAGGGAAATCAAACTCATTTTTCTTGTCACTGGATTTTCCTCTCCTTCCTTTCATGTTGTTTCATTCCTACATGAAATGGAAAACCCCAGGGAATAATTTACATTATATGGATTTGTTGGCAACTCCTGCCATAGGGAACTTCCTTTAACTCCAGTGAATTTTGTAACACTGATCATGAGTTAGCTGCAGGTCAAACAAATGCTTCAGGTGTGACCTGTTTGCCTTCTCCCATTCCTCACAGGTATGTAACAGCAAACCAGAACACTTGTGTGTCAGGGAGAGTTTGGGAACTTGCACCCTGGATGTTTTCCAAGCACTCAAAAGTAGCTCTCTAGATTTTTAAAGGCCCAGTGGTACGAAGGCAGAATTAATATTGTTTCAAGCCTCTGTAGATTGCCTGTAGAATTACAGCACTTTTGGAAAGCAACTCTGTACGTGTACAAACTCTCTCAGATTTTGTGAACTTGAAATTTAAAATACCATTGTTCAGCAGTGTAAATCTCTGCCTAACTATCTTGGCGTTCATACACTGAATCATCTCTCCTCTGCACACTAAGTTTCTAGTGCATTTTGCAATTCATCCTGGTGCTTTGGGGAAAAAACGATGAAGTTAATCTTTAACTCTTCAAAAGAAAGTGACTAGACTGTTCAAAGTAGTGATTTGTAATCACTTCCTTCCCAGACCAATCTTCATCTGAGGGAGGCTGTATCTCTGCACGACTGATTTATGTCTGTGGGCCTGATGTTTACCAAACCACCATCAACCAGGATCCGACTGGCTTGGACAGTCACAGTTAGAACTGCAAGTAGGTTTATACCTTTAGCAATTCCTAAGATGCGTCCTGAACTTTGAAAGGTCCTAATCTCCTTCTGCCATTCCCACCCTAACCTGTCTTTGGTATTAGGCTTCAGCGTTTGTAATTTCTGGGCTTAGATTCTCTTTGTAAAAAAGACATCTTCTCCTCTTCATTTGAGGAAAAGTATTTGTCATCCAGTTTCAATGAAAGATGTTGAAGTTGCTCTTGTATGCCACCATTTCTCCTACTTTCTGTCCTGAGCTGATTTCCTCTTTTAAAAAGGAATGTGATTAGAACCCAGGAATTGACCCAATTTTATTTATCATAAAGAGCTGCGTTGCTGTTTGACACAGAACGTTAGTGGTCGATACCAAACTCAAACATCTGAATATTTAATGTAGATCACGGATATAAACCTGCAGCAGGCAGTTTGATTTTCCCCAGCACCTTTTTCCCGAAGGTCTGACAATACCTGTTTGTTAGGTCCAACCAGTTGAGGTATCCAATGCCAGTACAGTTAATCAGGAAGCCATCCATTACGAGCACAGGGCATGGAGCTGAATGTTTAGTCACCCAGAGAAAACCACATCCCTCCCCCATTCCTCTAAAGTGTAATAACCACCGGAGAGCTTGGGAACTGGTAAGAGTCATTATGCGTTCTGATTCCAGCCAATGTCTTATCATTTTCATTTCAAAAATGGCATGTGTGACTGCATGCCAACTGGCAGCCTTTCGTAAGGTTCATCCTGTCAATGACACATATTCTTCAGAGGACATTTCTATTTCTTCTGCAAAATCCCCATGATTTAGGCAGTTTTGGAGGACAGAAACTCCTTGGGTAGTAAGATGTCCTCCAGAAGAGCTTCTCATAGACTATCAGTAACTGCGAAATTCAAGACACCTAGGAGAGTTTCTTCTTCGCTAGACTTCATGTTCATCTACTTTTTGGCTTAGATGAGGTTTAAAAGATTCTCTCCTGAAAAGATTTTCCCCATGTATTCAAGTTTTACTGTTATACTTGAGGCGTTTGGCTGAGTTCTGTTCCATCAAATCCAGGAAGACTCTCACAGCCACCACCTCACACAGTGGCTCCAATGCACAGGAGCTTTATTGTTATTTTTTAATTGAGTACACATTTGGTGCTGATCACACATGGAGTGTGAGGAGTGACAAAAGTCTGCATGAGCACAGCAGGCCTAGGAAGCTCTGACAGCTCGGACACAAACAGTTTTCAGGCAATAGTGTTTTGAACGATAATTTAAAAGGTCCATAACAGCGGTGGTGCACAATTATTAGTACATAAGGATTTGGTTTGCATTTTAGTGAGGGTGATGTGACAGTGGTTTTCATCAAGGAATGGTTACTAAACTCAGTTTGAAAACAACTTCCTTCCAGCTAATGTTGCAAGATAAGCAGGATGTTCACTTGTTGACTTGAACATCACTGTTCACCTTTCACACAAGTTCCTGAAGTACATTATGGAGGTGTGGGAAAGGAAATAGCTACAGATCACACTTGAACCTGCAGCTTTTCTTATTATGAACTTTAAGTAATAAAGCTTCAGTTATAAGCTATAGAACTGGACAAGAAGCACAAAATGTTCTGGAGTGTGTTTGCACAACCTCATTGAAATTTTTTGTCATTTATGTCTGCTTTCAAGAGAGGCTCCATTTATCATTGACCTTCGAAGCCTTGGAATATACACTCAGAACAAAAAAGCTGCTTTATTCTTTGTTGCTCTGATGTAAACAATCTCGCCATGATGGAGAGTCAGATCCCGTCCAAAGCTTTCTGTCACAGTAGTATTTTTCATCATGTACTTTCTTGATTGGGTGTTTTGTGATCCCTGTTTACGACGTTGTGTGTCATGTCCTGAACTCATCCCAGAGCACTCTGAAAGTAATGCTTGTGATTCTGTATAAGCCAGTGCTTGTCCTATCCTTTGCACAGCCCAGTCCAAAAGGAAATGCCAAACATCATGGTAATCATTTACCAAAAGAAATTCCAGATGAAAAGCATGTGTCTGGAGCAGAAGGCATAAGAACAAGGCAGTTTGGTTTTCAAACACATTTTTTGAGTATTTACGTGATTTTTTGACAACAGTAAGAAGCATAAACCAAGGGCAGAAGTTCAGACAACTAATTGCCTCACTCCTGAAGATACCAAAAATCACATTCTTTAGGCAAAACATCAAGGCAAGTCATGTTTCACCACTGTGAGCTCCTCAGAGTCCTCCTCGATTTGCTTGTCTTTATTTCTTCTCTGAATCAAAAATACTTCCCAATCTACAGCTATTGTGATGTTTTACTACGTCTTGGACCGATTAACCCAGAAAGGAATAGTGGTTCTCCTTAAGACGCAATCAAATTGGATTTTCAGTGGAGGGCTTTTGCGACTGACTTTGAGACTTGGGAATAGGATGGGCTGAGATTTCTGAGGTTTTTTTCGCTGCAATGCTGGCCATTTTACTTTTAGGATGATTCTTCTCTTTTTGACAGGGTCCATTTTATAACCTGACTCTATGACAGTGGTGGTGAAATGACTGAGGAGACGGTGCAAAAGCTGCACTGCAAACGTGGGAAGAAGAGGCCAGGGCTGGAGAAGAACTAAAAACATCTTAGTGGCTTCCCCAAAACTGTGTGTCTCAATTAATGTAACACCTGGAAAATTATTTACTGCATGAAGCATTTAGACACACTGTATTAGCTGGCAGATATCTGAAGGATTAGAGGCAATTGCTTTAAAGCCTTTATAAACTAAGGCACCACGAATTTAAGTTATACAACACAATGGAATTTCAAGGCATAATTGCATTTTTATCACAGAACTAAAGCCTTACTAACATATAGGTGACTTCATTTCGTGACAAGCTCAGTCATGTTTGCTCTTCCTGCTAGCAGCCGTGAGCGTAAATTAAGGAAGTGTTGGTGTCTCTGAAAGCATGCTGAATCCACGAACCTCAGCAGCAGCCAGTGAGGGTATGAAGTGCTCAGTGCTGCTCAGGAAGGAGTCAGACCGTACTGGGATGATTTCCAGTGCACATCTTTTATCCCAGCTGGAGCATTACAGCTAGAGCGTGGTGCTGCAGGCAGCTGTGAAAGTACAGAGGGAGAACAAGAAAGCTGGAGGCACAGGAGCAGTTGTTGCCCAGGGTAAATTGCAGAAGTCCAGTACATTGCACCTTTGCTGTTTTTCAGGGCCTCATCCTCAAACCTGTGAACCAGCCATCACTCATTTCAAAGTGATTCATTGCTGGGACATCCAAAGGCCATTTTCATGTCATTCCTGTGCTTGGAGGTAGGAACTTGGTAATGAGTTCCAGCAAGACAATAAAATCATCCCTGCATCGTGTTGCAATGTGCTGGCATTGCAGTGTCATCCCGGGAGCCCTGTGTGTGGCGTCACCTCTGCACTGATGGTACGCACGCAAGGACAGTGCCATTTTGAAAGAGCCGTGGTGGTCCCTCTCCCAGGAGAGCAGGGCACCATCCTGCTCAGGAACAGGAATCAGCACTTCAATGTTTTCTCTCAGGAAGAGTGCTTGTGCTTGGAGCAGGCAGCGTTTCACCACTACTCAGTCCAAGTTCCCCGTGTAGCTCACTGGGGGTTGAGAGTAATCATCTTTCTCTGTGAGAGGATTGGGAAGTGGGTGCAATAAATACTCTTTTTCAGCATAAGCCCAGCAGGCATCACACTTAGAAAAGTCAGGAATGGCAAAGAATGTACATGAAGGGTGTCCAGCAGCACTTACAATCTTCCCAGACAGCATCTTAGAGGCCTTGGTGCAGCTCTTGCAGATGACTCTAAGACTCCTGCACCAGCAAGCATCCCATTCTCCTGGTTTTGAAGAGTATTTGGAGCAATGGGCTCTTTATCTTCAGTTGAGGTTTTGCACACTGCCTAGGCAAAAATGAATAATGGTAGTGCAGACTCAGCCCTGAAGTGCTGTGCACACTGTGCTTCTGCTGAGCCACAGCTCTCCAAAGTGGGACAGAGCTTTTCCACACCCTCCAGCACTCTTGCACAACCACCAGCTACTGGCTTTTGTACCAAGCACGAAGAAGAGGCATGAATCACAAAGCTGAGATCACAATGTGCATCTGAAGCTCCCATTCCTGTCTGGGTGTTTGAACATAGGAGTTTTGTCCAAGGCTCAACCCGAGGATGTGAAATCACTTTGTGATGTGCCTATTTTCTAGCTAGTGTTACCTGGTATGGAATGTGATGCTAACTTTCCACAGGCAAGTTAACAATCTGGCCTTTCACATTTAAAGTTGTTCCATTCAATAAATGGCCTGATTCTCACATTTGCAATTCCAGTTGAAGTTGCTGGGTATCTGGGAAAGCAGTAATCCAAGAGAATTTCAAGATTTTACTCTCCAAGTGTACCTGTGAAAGCATGGGCCCATTAGGAATTTTCAGCTTTAGGTAAGTCCCTTGGGAAAGAAAATTATGAGGATGACCCAAGACAAATTCAGCAAGTAAATTATATTTAGTGCATGTACATTATTTGGAAGATGGATAGATTCAGAAAAATGACAACCACATGCCTCCCGAGTTAACCTGGAACCACGGAGATTTCAGTGCAGCTCTTGGCTTTGGAGCAGAGTTTTGTGACTCTGGGGTAGTCGATTAAGCCAGGATTTGCCAAGCTCTCATCAGAGATGAGGCTGTCATCCCAAAGGTCCTGCCAGAGGAAAGTAATTACTGCTGAAGATCGAAGTTTTATTTATTTTTTATTTCTTTGTGCCTGTGGAGGAGTCCACAGAATTACAGGGCTGCACAGATTGAAGCTGCCTGACTCCCAGGAGATGAGTTTGAGTTGCTGAGGCTTTCAAAATTGTTGCTAGAGGTTCAAAAGAAGAAACACTAAAATATACAGCATGGAGAAAAGTTAGAGGCCTTGAGAAGTGCATGATTAATATTTTAATATTTATAGACATATTTATATGCATTTAAGAAAACAGGAGCAGAGGATTGCCATGGATTACATGATTAAGTAAGGAATTCGCACAATTCTCAAACACAAGAAGTACAGACCTTGGACAATGTAAGTGATACTGGGTTTTCTTTCTTTCAAAAGTAGGGTTTGAGAGTTACGAAGCATACTTGGAAGTATGGATTTAGAAGACCTTTGAAAGAAACATCAATTTTATTCTGTATGTTTTGTGTGAAACAATACAAGTTATGAGTCCAAGCTTATCTTTAATGTTTCAGGCACTTTAGACCTTTAAAAAGAAACCATGTAAATCTGTAACTCAGAAGAACAGTATCTTGCTTTCTTCATTTCTGAGACAGATCTGTCTTATAATCCTTTGGAAAGGATTCAAGCAATATATGTCACTCTCATCACGTTTCATAAACAAATAAACTACACAGGAAAAAGGATTTGAGGCAGATTATCCTTTTTGCTCCACACCTTAGAGCCAGGAAATTCAGCCACAAGTGACACACTGGCTTCAACGCAGCCCATTTTGTTTTCATAGTAGTGCCTGCTACAGACACCACCTAAAAGCTGAACTTCCTGCTTGAAGGTGACACAGGTATCAATCCTTTAATGAAGGATTTGCGTGATTTATTTCTCTTCTGAATTATTTGACCTAACACATTGTTGGGAATTGCAAGGGTCTTATTCACACCACTGAAATCACTGAAGTGATTTCCTTGTCCCACTTTCCGCTTCTGTAATCTGATCATTTCCCCCCATCTCGCATGCATTAACAAGATCCCTGAAGTAAAAAATACCCTCAAGATTTCCTGTTGGCATGTGATGCGTTCCTATCTTGTGTGCATTGTTTACCATTCTTTTGGTTTCAGAGGTTTAATGGTTCTCTTTCAGAAGGTGTGAAGCAGGCGAATATAACAAGCATCTGATAATTTAATGATCATGAGAGTCCATGGGAATATTTTATGTCAAAAGGTCCAAGATGAAGCAGTAGATGACCAGACACCAGTAAGAAGGGGTGTTATAGCAGGGTACCAGCCGAGAATGTTGCTACTTACAGCAGACCTGAATTCACAGCATCCCCTTGAAAGCATCTTTATGTGTCTCCCCTGCTCTTACATGAATCACAATATTTAATTTTTTCCAAATTTATTTTCAATTGATAGCAACGTAATTTTTTACATCTTCAGTGAGAGATCACCCAGCACATACTACCAGGAGTCAGTGCTCAGGTTTGTAGCAAGTGGGCAGGTTACAGCAGGGGGACATTGGGGCCCAGGAAGAACCAGCTGCTCCCTAAGGGACTGGGAGCCAGTGCAAGCAGTGTACATGTCTCAGTGTAGACAGGCCTGTACTACTTTCCTACGTGAGGTTCCTTGCTCGGTGTGAGTCACTGAACAATTTTAAATCACATGTGCTTGCTCTAGGCTTGATCTTCTGCCCCTTGGCACTGGTGGCAGAAATTTCCTAGTGTGCTTCCTCATGCAGTTGTTGGCTGCAAATGCTTTTGGTTGTCCTGAAAGCTTGGACGTGGTGAGATTTTCAGAGTGAATCTTCTGTTCTTTTTGTAAGCCAGGTATATTTGAATCTCAGGTACAAAAAGACCTGCCAGCATTTGGAAAAATCCTTGTCCACAGATTTCACTATTCCTTAGGGTTTTTATTTTAATACTTCAGTCACTAATGGGGAAGTTTTAAACGAAATTTATTCATGCTCCCAAGTAAAGGATGTCACATAGAGGGAGCTCTTTACTAATAACAGCCATTGCACATCTTCTTCACTGGGAAATTGCTTTTACTATTGTAGCAAAAAGCTAAGGTAGAAGTAGTTCCTCCTGACATCACACACGATGAGATTAAGTGTTTTCCCACATATTTTGGTCTGGTATTTATTTTTGAACAAGATACAATACACTAGCTGGGCACATTGATAGCACCAGAACTGTTGTCAGTGAAATGCACAAGGAATGTATAAAAACACCTAAAATAAAATGCTTGTATCTTGTAGAGACTTTGAACTGCACATTTAAAAGCTTTCCCATTTATTTTAGGGTTCTGGCCCAATAGTGTCCAAACATGGACTTGAATTGTGTTCTTGAGGATTGCTTTTTACAGAAACAGAACAAACTGATGCCCATGTGACTTTCAGAAATTATGACAAAGAGGTACTCATGTTTTATTTTATGAGAAACAGATTAATTTCTGAAGCTATACTGGAAGTAACCTGCAGAAGCAAGTTCCTGCATGCACGCACAAACCACCCAGGAAATAGCAAGCTGCTGACTGGCTAACTGGGCCTTTTCTCTTGAAGGTAAGTGCTGCATTGCGTTGTTAGTCTATTTTGAGGTTTGTGCTTGTAACATCTTGCTGTGTCAGTTTCAGCAGTGGTATGTACACATCAGCCTGAACCCAGAAATTGTCAGGTTATCCCAGAGAGTCATAACTGGTCGTAAGCTTATGTTTTTTAATGAGAAGTGCCATCAGCACCCAGTGCAAACAGTGTGCAACAGACAGGGAGAACAGCAGCCAGGATCAAAAATAACACCTACACTTCCTGAAGGTGATCCAATGCTGGAATGCCTCCCAATACCAGTATCTCAAACTTTTTAGATCCAGTTGATAGCATCCACCTTGTTTATATGATTGCAGTGTTTTCTGGGAGAGGACACTCTGTTTCCTTGCAGTCTAGGAGCTCATAAATCTGCAAGCTAAAAGAAAGGATATTTTCCTGTTCACAACAATGGCAGAAGCAGCATCTTGCGCTTAGGACAGAACAGGCTACACTGGCCATGTCCATTTCTTGTGTTTTCCAGAACTCAGCACTTTTGGTCCAGATTTTTTCCTTTAATAGTATTTGGCTTTTCTAGGATTTGTCTTTGCAAGTGCTTCTCTAACAACTTTAGGCAAGCAGGAGCCTGTAGTATCATGTTGTCCAGGACAAGTTATCTTTCCTGTAGAGTTTGTAACCAAAACTGAATCTTTCATGTCCTTTTTCTGCTCAAGTGTACCAATATACTTGTGGACAGACTCCTTTTCTGTTTCACATCCACTTCTAAAGCCTCAGGGGCCTGCAGGGGCAGCCCTTTGGCAGGGAAACACTGGTGTTGCAAAGGGCTGTGCAGCGTGTGAAGGGCAGCTGTACCTCCATCCATCCTTCTCGGTTCTGCCCCGGGTCACCGCGCAAAGCGCAGCCCAACAAAATGTCATTACGGCGCTTCTTAGGGCGGGCTCATTAGGAAGTCAAGTTCTTCCCCGTGTGTGTTTGAGCGAGGAGGTGTCCAGCAGCCCGGTACGGCAGCGGTGTGTCCGCTCTGAGCCCCGCTGTCCCGGGCAGAGCGCGGGGAGCAGCGCAGGGGGCAGCGCCGCTCCTCGTTGGGAGCGCTCCGGCGGTGAGCAGCGCCCCCTCGTGTCCGCGCCCGGTGCAGCCCGGCGGGGATCGAGCCCGGCCCCCGAGCCAAAACCCGCCTGCCCGGCCCCGAGCTGGCAGCGCACACCGAGTTCGTTCCGCTCGACCTGTGCGTGTACCTACCTGCGAGAAGGTTTTGCTCTCACACGAAATGTCACCTCTGACATTTCATTTACATGTTTCTGCGGTAACTCAGGCATAACATTTCATGCCTGAAACGGCTTCCATTGCTGCACCTGTGCTCTCTGCGCAGATCAGGTGAGCACCACTTCCATGTAACAAGCCTAAACACACTCTGCAGCTTTTTAGCTGATTAACCATCCTCTTGTTGGACACTGTCTCTGTCACCCAGCAGCCTTTGGTTTCCGGCGTGCATTGTGAAAGCCAGGACAGCACCGTCCCGGAGGCTGAATCTGCACTCCCAGAGCATTCAGGTTCTTCACTTGTAAGGACATGTGTACTGGCTAGAATCAAGATATTGCCTATGGGGCTAAGAATGACAGTTGCAGACAGATCAAATTCCAAATTGGAAGACACACCTTCCAAGCAACTGCGCAGGGAAGAATCTTTCCAGAATTTTAGCATCGCTTAAACAGCTATTGACTTGTTTATGTTGCCTTACACAGGCATGGGCAGAGCTCGTAGTCCAAGTCAGATAGTGGTTTGATATCCCACTGTGTTCCGTGTGCCTCTCTTCTCATATGTATTTGTTTTTCCAAAGCACTTCTATGTCAGAAAGACGTTCAGATGTCCTCAACAATCAAATCAGTTTAGCCCCCTTAATTCCCATAAAAACTAGCATAGTTTGGTAAATGTGTGAGCCAAGCATGAAAGAGGGTTTGGCCCTTCAAAGTTAGAGACTATTGTTTCCTCCAGCGCTACTGAAATGCCACCGCCTCTGCCCTCGAGGGGACAAATAAATGCCACCCTGAGCTCCAGGACCCTAAGAATTTGGGCCTTGGATATCTGAATGAGAAGAAAAATGTGACCCATACAATCAGACACTTGGGAGGAGGATATGACTGTGGCACAGTAAGTATATAAATGTATTTATTCTTGGTAAAATGTGCTCAACAGCACAATGCTCCAAGGCATTGTTATTTGATACTGTAAGGGAAGGCAGCATCATGGAAGGCCAGGAGTGACACAGAGCAGGCAGCTGTAGTGCCTGTGGGGTGATCTCCAGTGAGAAGACTGAGCTGAGTTGAGGAGTGTCTGTCAGAGGGTGAACTTAGAGAGGAGTCACGATGGTCCCCTCAACACACCCAGCTCAGGGCAGAACCTCACTGAGTCAGCCTGATCTATTCTGCTTCACACTTTCTCCGTCCCAGTGCCCTCTGGGCTTGTGTTTTCAAAAGCAAATTAATAAATAAGTGCCATGGATGCTTCTAGATCATCTGCTCCACTGTCTGTACAGATCTCTAATGCACGGATATTACACAGTTCTCTCTGTGAACAATTTTTCTAGTGCTTCAGGGCTATTACTTGCCAATATTCACTACAGAAACATTTTTTAGGTCTCAGACATTGCTGGTTGCACAGCTTCCCAGCAGTCTGATGTATCACTGGAGTGATTTGTGCTCAGCAGCACACAATGCAGAGCTGTTTGCCCTGCAGAGCCAGGGCACACGATGTGAGGAATGCCTGCACTGCACAGGGGGTGTGAGCGCAGGAGCGTGGGCTGTTCAGGCACACTGCAACTGCCCACCAGTCTCTGATACACTGAATAATCCAGATCTATAGCAAGGCTTACAGGAAAAAAAAACAAAAAAAAAAAAAACAACGGAAATTATGTTTTAAGGGCTTAAGAAAAATCTACATCTGAAAACCTTGAGTGAGGCAGAGTTACAGCTTCTAAGCGCTGTGCAAGGTGGCTGGGTGTGATGAGGCGGTGATTTTACTCCTGGCTGAGCTCTAATGGGAGTGACAAGCTGTATTACTGTAGCTGTTTGGGACAGGGCAGTTCCCTCTGGTCCTGCCCTCTATGATATTTTGTAGCTCCAGGCAGGGAAAATCCTTGTGTGCCTCTATGAAGTCCTATAACATTAAATGGATGACTTCATGGGTGTGGATAAGCACCGACAGCCACGAGGCATGACTAAAGGTGTTTCAGATACCTATGTCAGACCTGCCCATCCAACAGTGGCTCATGAGGATAATGACAATGAGACCTGCAAGCTGCTTTCCATGCAGGCAAAGGTCAGTACTTGGTAAGTTCCAATTATGGATGTGATATTTAAAACCATAGCTTTTAGTACACGTGCTGCTGAAACAACTTCAGCTCTGATTCTTTTCTATTCCTTAAAAACTTGTGGCCCTCAAATGCACCAAAAGGTATGTGTGAGGGATGATGGCAGCTGACAGTGCATAAGCCCTTGCGTGCACTGCGTATTTCATTATCTGAGCTAGTCATCTGTTACCCAGTTTCTGCTCTGAGCTTATCAGTTGTGGCTCCAGAACATGTCCTGACAAACAAGGATTGCTGTTGGCACTTGGGTGTGATGACAGAAAATAATCTTGCTAAGGAGTGGAAGGCCCTTTACTGGCTAAATTCAGGTTTTAATTTCTTGATTTGTTGCTATGATCATGCCACCCCTCTGGTAGCATTTCTAATGAGAAGAAAAGAGCTGATCACTTGTTTTTTAAGCTAAATTCAGTCCTGGCAGATGAGGGTCTCCTTTTGCTTTAGAGTAGCTAGCTCAGAAAATCCAGGAAGAATTTTCTGTGTTTGAATTTAATGAGTTGTCTCAAAATAGCTGTTTGCAAACAGGATTAAGGGATTTTCCTTCTTGCTATAAAACAAAGGAATATTTTGTGTTTATCAAAGTCCTTCCACTGAAGTGCAGCTCGTGTGTGTGATGCTGTCATGGCAGCCTGCTTATTGTGATTGTCTACTACAAAAATAGAACAGGAGTCTCTGTTTTTCCTGTTAGAGGTTCTCTCCTATCTTTAGCAGTCTGCTTGTTAATGATCTGAGGCCAAGTTTTGAAGTAGCTCAGCTCCAACTTCCAATTACTTATTAACTTAAAATCACTTAGTTATTAATCATGCAAGGAGCAGAAACGTAAAGACTCCAGGATCATCACATTCCCTGCCTGTTCTAAAGGAATCATCCTTACCCTTTCACTTAAGAGGCGAAATAGTATTACCAAGTCGTGACTTGTTCATAGATTTCCAGGGCATGCAAATTATGTTGATTATGAAAGATGAAAAAATAATTGTGCATTGATTATTTAATTTCTATGAAAGGGATCAAAGCATTGTTTCTTGGAGTTGACAGTAAAGCAGATCCTGCTCTGTGGCCCTGAGGGTCTGTTTCCCCTCCCCATGTGATACCTGTTCCCAGTCTGCACTGACCAGTCCTTCCCAAGTACTCATCAGGTAATTGTGTGTGATGCAGATGAGATCACAACTTGTCCATTGGCAGGAACAGTTCAAGGGTGAGAGAGAAAACTAGAAACAAACCAGAGCCACGTTGACCAGGCTAAGGTAAGAACTAACACACCTGGTTTTGATGGAAAAAGGAACTGCAGTTTTTTATTACAATTAGAGGTTTTATTGCTTTATTGTATTAATTCCTTACTGAGACATCTTTGTATGAATCTAAATACTTTAAGCATTGGGTTTTCAAAACTTCCTTGTAAACTTTAAAAAAAAAAAAAAAAGCTATCCTGGAAACCTGCAGTTTTGTTTGCTTTTTAAGTTGAAAAATTTGGGGTCAGGATGAAGCTTGATTTCTTCTTGGGGGAGAAGGGGGATTAACATCACATTTCCCTGTTGTAAGCCAATAGTGTGGTCTTCAGTCATAAAAACATTTGGGTACCTCCTGGTGCCCAACAGCTTCAGGGTGTGAGTGTCCAGCAGGGTGGCAGATTTGTTAAAAACGGGTATTTGACATTATCTTGGGTTAGAGACTTGAAGGGGTCAGGCTGCTATTATTGTTCTCTACTCCAGCTCTCTGATCCCAGAGCATCAGGCAGCATGTGCATGTATCTGAAGCTGAGACAGGAAAAATTCAAACCTCTGGTTTTACAGCAATTGAGAAGCTGTGTGGATTTGTGCTAAACAGTCACAGTTGAGATGGAGCAGCTCCAGAGGTTGAGCTTGGCATGAAGCTCCAAGCCCCAGCATCTATGCAGCTTTGCAGAGCTTCTATGCAGTTGTGAACTGAGTAAAAAAGCCTTGCCTGTTGCTTCCCTCCTGTTTTGAGAGATTCTCAATGTTGTAAATACCAATGAAATCATTGTTTCAACATTTTCAAGGTGCAAAGCCAGAAACTGCAACACAAACTTTAATCCCAAATACCAGGCTGGCTGTGGTGTGTGTTTGGCAGTGTGTCTGTCTCTGGAGAGATTGTATACCAGCGGATAGGATGTGATCAGGAATCACATATTTCAGTCAGTTCTGCCTCTCCCTAACATAAAATTATATAAAGCAAAAGTACCTTGGTATGAATCAGTGCAATGATGTGGTTGTGCAAGCAAATTCAGGTTTGGCGTTTTTCATGCCAAAAAGCATTTTGTTGCCAAACATTTTTCTGTGGCCCAATAACTTCTTCTTTTGGGGTTGATCTGGGGAATGAAATATTTTCTGGAAACAGATGGGCAAACACTAGGAACTGGGAAGGTATGTCTTGGTTCCATTTCTTCTTTTCTAGTTTAAGCATATGCTTATGCAATTTACTGCTGAGCAATTAAAGTAAGAGGCAATGCTTTGCCTCTTACAGACACAACTCTTGCCCAGTAATATTCATAAGGATATTGTACAGTTCAGCAAAAAACAACTGTGTGGGGTTAAGTGATCAAGCCATGCTGTCACAATTTGTCATAACATGTATCTGCACTTGGGCATGATCTGATGGATTGTATCAGCTGCTCCCCCAATCAGTGAAGACAGGCGCATATCTGAAGGAAAGAGTATTTTATCCAGTGGATTAGAAAACAGAAGAGGTTAAAGCCCAACAGTGCTTTGGACACGGGATGTTTCGCAGCGTGCCCTGTCAGCAGGTGATTCCAGGGAATCGGCAGGTCGCCTCCCCTTGCAAAGTTAGTGATTAAAGTGTTAACCGGAGCCTTCTGGAGGTGGAACCGTGACTAAGGGCGGGCTCCTGCCAGCGTTTGGAGGAAGGAACGTGGTAGGTAAATATTCCCGACGTGCACCGAGGTGCGGGGAGTGTCCAGGGCTTCCAGCATTCCCAGTTTGTTAAGCAAAATAGTAATTAACAACTCTGTGGGTCCCATGCAGCAGCAGAGGTAGCTGCCTGCCAGGGCCATGCTGCCATGCCTCTCGCAGGTTTCGGGGAAAGGTACGTGAAACTCTTCTGCTTCTCCTGCTCGGATCGCCCGCCCAGGTAAGTGGAATGGAAAGCTGGAGCTGTCGTGCTCGCTGTGTAAGCTGCGGTGTCAGGGGAAACAAAGTCCTTCGCAGTCACCCGGAACTCCGGGCAGACTCCTTTGGGGTAATTTGGGTGCCGGAGGGAAGGAGAAATGCTTGCTCAGAAATTCCTGCTGAAAGTTCTAAGTGGTTTGCGTGAGTCAGTTGCGATGGAAGCGGGAGGGCGATGGGGAGCGCTGCTCCTCGCTGTGCCCTTCAGCGGCACCGCTGTGATTTAGGAGTGCCATCGGTGACCTTGTGCGCTCCTTCGGGAGGGTGAAAGGACCTGTGCCCATCGGCTGGGGACGGAAAGCAACTTCTTCTCTTAAAACGGGTAACACGGTGCTTGAAACGTGTGCGAGCCCCGCTCCAGCGATGCCCGAGGGGAGGGAGCGTGGGGATCTTCTGCGTTGTGACGGGGAAAGTTAAGGGGCCGTATTCCTATAAACCAACTTACTGCTGTTTTTGTCAAATCCCATTCCGAGCCTGCCTGAGCAGAGGGCTTGTGCTGTGATTTGTGCTCAAGGAGTGCTGTTAATGCTCAATACTGAACAGCTAATATTTAAAATAAAGTGTGATGAAATCTGAAAGCCCAAAAAAACCCCAAAGCCCTTGTTTTTAGTGGGGAAGACGCTGTTGTTCAAAGTGCTTTGTTTTAATTACCACCTTTTTCTTTGGTGGTAGGGGCATCTAATTTAAATAAAAAGAACTCAAAAAGGGAATATGAACTCCCATAAATAGAGTATGTGACTAGTGAAATTATTCTGCTGATACTGAGTTTATGTATCTGAAAAAAAATCTTAAATTAATCTTTATAAAAAACAATATTGATCCAAATATTTGCTAAATACCAGACACTTGTGAGTTTAGAAGATGACTCAGCTGGATATGGTGCTGTCCCTATGGTGCAAAGCTTTGTGCTGTACAAAATATTCAAAATATTCTATGTGTGTGTAGTTGATAGCTGAGTTAACAGCCAGCTGAGCCTTGTGGCCTTCTTTCTATAAAAGAAATGGAAGAGGTTTGCCCTGTCTTGACTTCCCAGAGGTTTGGAAGTGTTTTGGGGAGCACTGGGTCAAAATACCTGGAGATCTTTGTGGAGGTTTGGGGTTTTAGTTTCTCTAGCACATGGATCACTGTGATCTCTGTCTTAACGTACGGATGCACCAAAAAGGACACCCAGGTTGCTACACAAATTGAGGTGCTGCTTTGCTGCTCCTGCCTGGCTCAGTTCTGGATCTTGGGTATCCCCCTCCTTCCAGTCCTCCTCTGCAGTTGCCTTTTTTTATCCTTGTAAATCTGTGTAGCCATTTGCTCTTAACTTTTGCTTTGTCACTCCTGCACTCTACTGTCTCTGCTCTGTCCCCTTAAGCAAATGACTTAAATATCACTGTACTGAATGCAAGGGAGCAAGTCCTCCTATCTGCCTCTCTGCTGACACTTCTTTGGGAAAAAAACCCCACATTTCAGGTAGGATATGAATCTTACAGACGAGTACAGATCATTAGCTTTGTGAGATTTGTCTTGTGCCCTGATCTGTTGATGCTCTCCGAGCTTTGAAACATGCAGTGGTCTGTTTTCCCTTTGCTTTTCCTAGACTCCTCCAACAGTTGCAGTCCTCCTCTAGAGATGCTTAGTTTGCAGCTGCCCCAGTTTTCTGCCCCATTTCTTCCTGACTTTCCCTTTGCTTTCCTTTCTTTCCTTCGCTACCTATTTCAGGTTTCAGTCAGTCTTTCTCCAGGCATTAGGTTTCTACTTGGTTAAGTCTCAGGCCAACAGTTTAGTCCAGCCGAGATCCCACTTTCCAGGTGTAACCTGTCTGAGGAAATTCTTCATTTCTAGTCCAGCTGATGGCTTTGAATAAATGGCACAGCCATATATTGTTGGAGTAGCTGGAAAATTATCATGGTTTGGTTAGTTCAAATCAAAGGGAGCAATGGAAAACACATTTCACTTCTGCTCGCTTCCTCGAAAGGACTATAGGGAAGTGACATGGAAAGCAGCAAGACAGCAGGAGGTGATGGAAAATCTAACAGCTTTGTGGATTTAGGGAGTGCCAGTGCAAATATCCTGACATCTGCTGTGTCAGGTAATGGTGCTGGAGAAGTCACTGCACGATGGCAACCCACAGGTTTAGGGCTTGGCTGAAAGTAAGGGCTGTGAGAGGTGCAGCCCAAATGTGCCCATGGGAAGGATCCAGGGAGAAGTGGTTCATCTCTGGGTGAGCTGGTGGTGTGGAAGTGTTTGGTACAAGGCTGATAAGCAGAGCAGGTCACATAACTGAGGAAAATGTAGTGAGAGTTGTGCTTCTGCGCCAGCCGTAGGAGAGAAGCCTCTGTCCTGCATATTGGGGCAGTGAGGGAGAGAAAAGAGAGAAAGGCGTTGGTGAAGAATTATCCCCATCACCACGTACTCTTCCAGTTAGATTTATTTTCAGCATTTTCATGGCATGCAGCTGATTTAAAATCTATTCAAGGTGTTTAAGGCAAATAAGTTACTAGGAGTCATCCACTGTGTAGCAAAACACAGTGTTCATCTTTTTTATGTGTGTAAAGATCACTTCTCTCCATGTGCAGAGATCACCTTTTTCTTTCAGATGTATAAATTTAAGGCCAAATTCTGTGGAAAAAAAATGCAGCCACAAGCAATGAAGCGGTGCTGGAGCTTGTCAGTGTCACTGCTCTACAGTTAAGAGATGTGACTTGGCCATCCATTGCTCTTAACATGTTCTTTCCTGACAGGTGGGAGGAAGCTGAAGTGTATATTCAGTTATTCAGGTGCTAATGTACATAAACTCCTCTGCGTCTTGTAAAATTGGCTTGAAATTACACTGACACAGGCAGCTGCTTCACTTAGAGGTCTTAAGTATATCACATAAAATCAGATTTCAAGGTGTGGCCAGTGGTTACTGAGTCATTTCAGAGGGAAAAACCAGCAGTGGTGTTTAGCAGTGTATTCCTCACACACAAACTCATGTCTGTACAGAAATCCCTGGGCTTGTTTGGCTTTCAGGTATGTTTTTGTCTTGATGGATGTCACCCAAAGGACAAAAGGGAGTGCTGCTCCTTTCAGTGAGCTACTCACAGAGAACTGCTGGAAACCCCAGCTGCTCAGGTAGAGCTCATTTTGGTAGTGCACTCTGGGTTTAGGGGTTGTGAAATAACTTCCTGTATATTTTTTAGGGTGAAGATCTCGTATTTTATATGCAAAACTTTTCATTTGTCCACATACGTTGTTTTTTAAAAGCTATTTATCTATGATTACGGAAAATTGGTTACACCTAAAAAAGCAGCTCAGTAGTGCAGTACACAGAAGTGAGGTGTTTACTCTCTGCCCAGCCACAACCTGTTCAAGGTTGAATGTTTCATAAATCGAATTTTGGAAGGCTGCTTGTCATTGGGATTGCAGGCAATCAGGTACTTTGCAGATGTCTTTGACCAGGTCCTGTCCAATGCAGTCTGAAATCAGATTCAAGTCAATCCCCTGGCATAAGGAACAACGGACATTGAGGGCTGTGAGCTGAATTCCTCTGTCATCATGCCCAAATAAGAGACATGAAAGTGGAATGATCAACTTCCTGTGCAATCTTTGGAGATGTTCCTGCTTTTCATGGGATTCTTTGAGGTTTTTCCCCCGCCATGTGTGATACCACTTGTTCGGTTAACTCTCCTCAGTCTGCCTTTTCTTCTAGTACCTGAGGGTGAAGGAAAGAGCCTAGACTCCATAATTAAGCTTATTGAGGAAGGCATTGTTGGAGCCATTGTCTCGTGGGTCTGGCTTGTTGCCTGCATAATATCCTCCAATCCCAATATGGAAGTCTGTAAATTGTATTGCTCCCTCCCTGAAATTACAGTCTTGTTCTCTCTTTGCTATTCCACCTGCTTTCTTGGTGTGCTGCAGGACACTGCTAATCATCAGCACTCCTTCTCTTGCCTACTTTTAGGAATCTAGATGAGGGTGGTTTGCTGAGTTGTGGTGTGTTTCAGTGACCCTGGATAATGCTCTATCCATAGTGGACAAATGAATCCTGACCAGTACAGGAGCTGCTGTTTCAGACTGCTAACTACTCAAGCATAATCCTGGAGTTGAAGTAGTCCTAAAACTGCTTGAGAAAGTCCTTGTAGTTGTAGTACTTGGGATTTAAGGTACTGTTATGTACTTGATGGGAATGGTTTATGGCATTTTTTATTAGGAGTGGGAAATATTTGGGTATTAAGCCAAAGTATGAAGTAGTCAAAATATGGTGTAGTGAACCCTCAGCTCGAATGTCCCAACCTGTTTCACTTGGCCAACTAAAGCTTTGTTTCTTGATTGCTATTCCATCTTCTGTAGTAGCAGTAGTGGATATATTTACTTTTTTTAACTTTTTGTTTAGATTCATCTCTTCTGAGTAAATGAAGAAAGTGACTATGAAGGCACAGCATCTGCCTTCTGTTTTCATCAATGAAGAGAAGTTTATAACCAGGTAAATTATTAAAAACCCAAACGTTTACTTACTTTGCTGCTTTCTTTCAAGTTATTCCACATTTATTCCTTGCCAGGGGATCCTGTATAGAGCTGAGCCTGTAGCAGCATCAATCCCTACCACTTAGTTTATTTAACCTGTCTACAGAACAGTGTTGCCCTTTATATGGAATTAAAAGAACAGAGCATTAAACCTTTGGGTCTGTGCGTTTTGTTAATTAAGGAGAATAGCCCTTCTAGAGGATTCTGAAATAAAATTACAAGTTAGGGAAGAAGAGCGTTCTATCTTGGAAATCTGTTGGAATTGACCATCATTTCCAGAGTTGAACTCTGCTTGTCTGCAGCTTGGGGTTTGGCAGCCCTGGATTGCAGGGAATCTGTGCAGAAAGACCTTCGGGCTGCCAGCTCTCTGCTGTGGTCAGAGAAAGTATCTCTTTCACCTACCTGTAAAAAAGCTTGGAACTGCACTCTGACTGTCGTTTGTGGGATGCTTTTCCACAGTTCAGTCTCCTTGGGAGGAATTTTTCCTAATGCTGCCCCAAACTCTGAGCCACCTGGTGTTTAACTCCATGCCCTTTCTTATGGGATTATTTTTCCCCTCTTGGCAAGAGCACAGGAGCTGGAAGAAGGGCCTCTCTTCTCTCTGCATTTCCATCTCTCTTGGTCTTCCCATGGCAAAGAAACCACCTGTAGACTCTACCAGGGATGGGGTCTGTAATGGAATTTATCATGCTGCAGTAGAGATTCGTTCCTGCATCCTGATACTTTCCTCTGTGGCCTGAGCAATGTTCTTGTTTTCTCCCTTTTCAAGGAAGGGTGTCAGGGCTTTGCCCAGAGCGCACAGGCAGTAGATGCATCACTCCCTTTCTCTTCAAGAGTTGTTCCCTTTACACTGCTGCTAATTTGGGATGCAGTGCTTTTGTGTCAGAGGTAATTAGTGTGTGGTGAACTTGGCATGCAAAAGCATGTGAAAATGTTCCAAGTACACCAGTGTCTCTGGGGTTTTATTCCCCTATTTACTTGCCTGCTCATGTGGTGAAATATGGATCCTGGTTGAGACCTTTCTGCATGACAGCCATGGTTTTATCTTTCTTTGCCTTGCATAAAAAGAAATAAGTGTTTCAAGAACCACTGACATTCCATATGCACTCGGGCTTGCTTCCAATGCAATTTCTAGACTGTCATCCCTCATCTATACCTTGAATCTGCTGTTACACTGCTTCTCTTCCAGTTCTATCCTGCAAATCTTGCTGATGGGGCAAGCTTGCTGTTTGGGAATTGCACAATGGCTGGATCAAAAGGCTGACCAAAGCATGTGGGATGATTTGGCTGCTGAACTGCTGCGTCTCCAGCACAAGTGCCATAAATATTCACAGATTGTGCATAGGGCTTGGGGCAGGAGAGGGCACAGGTGAGCTCTCCCGGGTTAGTGTTTCCAGAGAGCAGTCTGGGCTCTGTTGTTGTTTACCACTGGGACACCTGACCTTGCAGCTCCTTTGTGTCCTGCTTTTGCTGCTGAAGAAAGTGGTGACTCTGCAGTGCATGTTACGTTTTCGGGGTGAATTGTTCTGCCAGTTACTTGGCTTTGGTTTCCATGAATGGCTGCGTTTGGCTGTTGTCACAAAGCTGCTGTGAAAAAAGACTTGTAACACAACAGCTGATGATTTTCCAGCCGCCAAACTCAGCAGAGATGGCATCTGTCTCTAGGTTAGGGCAGGAGGAAGGTGTGTTACAGTGACACTCCTCCTGGAACTAGGCTGGTGCACATATTCTCTTCTGGGGCAAAAAGAAGGAAAATGTTTTTTTCTCCTATGTCTCCACTACACAAGGACAAACAAGTCAGAGTGAGCTGCTGTTAAATCTCTCCCTCAGGGCTTTTCTAATTGATTGTGTGGTTTGTCACTGTTGGTTGCACTAATGAAAGGCTGAAACCTGAAAGATTTACTTACGCAAACTTCTGAGGAAGGTAATGGTAAGTTTTTCTAGACAAGGCAAGAAACTGTGTGAAAATCTCAAAAGCCTGCTCTTCTGAGAAACGGAATCTGCTTCAGAGATGGCCCTTAACCAGACCTCTTACTGCTGTTAGTCTATGATTTTATTTGCCTTTTCAGTCAGCATGGACTAAGAGTAATAGGTGGGCCTCAGAGTGTGACCCAAGTCCTTATGTATTCGTAATAGATCTTCAGGGAGCTCACCTTCCCAACTTCCAGCTTGGAAAAAACTTGTGAAATAACTGCTGTCAATAAAATGGTTGCCAAAGGCTGTGAAGTACAAAGAGACTTGAGTTTGCAGCATCTCTCGAGCAGGATCAGCCAGTCTATCACAACATCTGTCAGACAGAACTGCCTATCTCCTACTTGGCTGTTAATCAGAAATTGCATCTGGAGCTGGCCTGTTTACGAGGCCAAGACGTGCTTAATCTTGCTTACCTGTAGCCAGTGTGCTCAGAATGGGCCTTGCACCTGATGGGATATCCTAGTCTGTTTGCATCCCCTTGTGGTGGGATGACCTGAATACAGCCCCTCATAGCTCATGAGACTCAAAGAACCTGTCATGAGCTATTTCAACACAATGGAAGGATGGACTTTTGCCACCAGGATTCCAAGGATTTAAGACCAAAGTGTTGAAGTAAATGTTGAAAATCCTTGTTTGGAGTACAGCACTCTGTTGATAAAGCTAGTTAAAAAATATTTTTTGTGTGTGGAATTGCAGTAATGTGAAGTAAATAATTTACATCCAGAAAACTAGCAGGGAATGCAATGAACCTTGAGTTTAGTGGTGCAGCCCTTGTCCTCATGTTACCTGCTAGGTAAAACCCTGTTGATCTTTTCCCTTCTCGCTATGGGAAAAGGCTCACTAAGCAACAGGACGCTGTTCTGTTTATTAAGTAGAGGGATAGGTATGCCAGGGAATGCTTTCCACGTTCATGCTCTGTGTGGCCCTCTGCCCCAAGCACAGCATGGCCATGCTACCTGCCCTCCTGGCTGTCCCTCGTTCCCTTTCTGGTGTGTGGGGCAGCTGGGCCCAGGGGAAGGCCATGTTCCTGGGCCCTGACTCCATGTTGGGCTGTTAGTTCCTCTGGGACACTTTTTTATTTAAAATTGGCAGAGGAGTTGTGACAGTGTTTCTGATGGTACACAGGTCCTGAACAGCTTCAGCAGCTCTGTGAGGAGCTGGTGCAGTGTTTGCAAGTGCTGTGTGTTCAGTCTGTGGGCCTGCTGTTCCAACAGCTCAAACTAGACACAAATGTGGAAATAACAGGCACTATTTGGAAACAAACTTGGTGTCTTCACACATCACCGCGAGGCAGGACATTAAGCCATTGTTATCATTAGTCCATAAGGAAGAATTTGTACACTTCCATGCAGTTGTTCCCCATAGTTAATGACCTCTGCTGGTGGGAATTGCTTGCTTGAATTACACCCTTACGTCATCTTTAAGTCGTGTGGGGGAGAGTGTTTCATTCGCAATGGCCTTGGAATACCTTTCCATTAATTCTGTCACTGTTCAGCCCTCCTTAGCCTGACCTGCAGCTGGCTTTTTGTCTCCATGGCTCCTTGCTTGTTGGCAGAGGTTCTCTTCATCTCCATCCTTTCTCCTCTCAGCAAAGACTTGGTGCAAAGCTGTTTTGTTTCAAGCAGAGGGTAACAGAAATGTTCGACATACTGTCGATGTTTTGAATTAAGAAGAGTATTTGAAGCAATATGAAAACCGAATGGAAGCCATCATGCAGGGAAAACAAAATGTAGCTGGGTTAAGATAACCTGCAACACTGGTGCATGGAGATGTTGTTCTGTTTGCTTCCTCCTCATGACTGCTACAGAGGTGCAAAGTACAAGCTATTCTGGAGCAGTGTTATTAAGGTCATGTGAGACTGACTAATTAATTTCCTCCAGGTCTTTAAAGAAGCAACTTATGAGCAAGCCAGTAACTTGACAAAGTTTTACTCTCAGGAAATGATCGTTAATAAACCTATACAAGGATGCAGTGGGTGGCACAGGGAAGGGGGTGTTACCCTGTCCCATACCACCTGCATTTCACAGACAGAGATGTTAAACATTATTTTTTCGTTGTGATCTTTATTCTAGAGAGCAGCTCAGTTCTCTTCTGAAGAATTATAACTCTTACTATTCAGATCAAGAGAATCTGCAGCTGACATATAATCAGGTAAGGATTTAAGGGAGAGAAACTCCACTAATCTGGACATAGCAGATTAGTGCTCTCTTTTCCTCACAGCACTGGACTCCAGCACTTGCTGTGGTGTTTTTGTTGCATGACATGTTCCATCTAATATAATAAACCAGAACTGGTTTCCTCAACTGATCAGGTCAGCTGCAGCTTTGGCTGTTTTGGAAATAGCTCAAAACTGAGGTTACATGTTCTCCAAGTAATCTGTTCCAGGTCTGTGTGAGCCTCAGTGATTTCATTGTATTCCTGTTACTTTGAGGGGAAATTGAATGTTATTAGTTGATTATTTTTACTCAGTTATTGTGCAGCACTCACTATTTCGCTGTTTTTCTCCAGCAAGAAGGAAGCACACCATTCATTGAAGGAATCGTCTCTATATTTTGGGGAGTGCAGCATCCTATCCGGTTAAAAATTCAGGATGAGAAGCAGATACCCTCTTTTGTAACCCTGAAGTCAACAGAGAATGTGGGTTTGTTCCCTAGTAAAAGGTAATGTATGAACTTCCCTAAGGAGGCTAGCATTGCAAGATAGCTCATGCTGTGGCTTCAATGGATATGGCTGGCTGCACTGGATATCCCAGATTCCCCAAAGGCCTTGATGGTTCGTGTACAGCAGAGCCTTTCAACAGCTTCTGCTGGGCAGAAAGGTGTGTGTTTGTGGCATCTTTCTTTAGCCCTCAGGCTGAGGTGCTGGAGGAGTCTGCTCTTTTTCATGGGAACTGTATAAGGACTGGGAAATTGATGTATATAGAAATATAGGAAAAGACCCAAACAAATCCCATGTACATCTGGTATGGGTAGCCCCTGAAAGGCCTCATGTTGGTGCACACACTGGAGCATGAAGCCAAAATCTGGTAGGTAAATGCTGAGGGATTGTCTGTCCCAGGTTACATTCCCAGGTATGTCAGGTGTGGAACCATTGCTGCTCAGGTGAAGTTCAAGCCATGGAATGAATATACTGGCTTTGTCTGTGCAAAATCTAGTGTAAAAACCCCTTAAAATGCCCACAGACCAGCTGTTCCAGGCTTTTGCTAATTTTATATCCCGATGTGTTGTGCTCAGCTTATACAGGTACTGGGTGTACTTTTTCTTTGTTTTGAACACTGTTTCCCCAGCCGTGGTTGGTGAATTTGATGAGCTGGACTTGAGTCTTGTAATACAGAGGCAGAGCCAGTGTTCACCCTGAAGGACTCCCTGATAAATTGTGTGTTGCAGAGTTTCTTTTCCTAATTACTTATTGTCTTAGATTGCGTGTGGGACATGTTGGAACTGGGGATTTGATTCTGCCATCCTTGCAGCTGTGGTGCTCCAGTAAAGACTTCTTCCTCATCTCTGGCTGTTGAAAATAAGGGATGAAGTTTGACAGGAGTAACTGGGAAAGGACCTGTGTTTTAGGCAAATCTGGCTCTCTGTTTACCTTGACCAGGTCTGCTGGTGTGGGATGTGCGTGGCCTGTGGGGCAGTTCTTAAAAAACTTCTAACTGGTGGAAATCTGTATCTTAAAGTAAACATTAACTCATGATCCCAGAAATGTGGGACTGCCCTGACATGCCTTAAGGTATGCAGCGCAGCTTGGCCTTAAGATCTTAAATGAATTTGGTAAATGTGTGGAATACAGCCAAGAGTGTTGTTTGGCATGTAAATTGGAGGTAGCTGAATGTTGTTGGGAATACATATATATATATATATATATATACACACACATGAAATTAATTTTTAATATTGGCCTACAAATTGGGTTATTCTCAGAGCAGTAACTGGCTGAGGACTTTGCGCTGAAGAGTTTAGACAATGAATTATGGAAATATTGACATAAATATAGTTTTTCTGACAGGCTGAATGGAACTTCCTGCTTTCATACACAACTGCTTTGGACATCACAAGGGGCTGTGTGTAATTTAATCTGTTTAACATCTGTTCGGTGACTATTTAAACAACAATATTTGTGTGCCTGCCTGGTAGTCTGTGTGTGATTAATCCAGGGTGTTGCTGTAAAACAGATCAGGAGTTACTGCAAATTGTTTCAGTTATGTCCTGGTTGTTGTTCAACAGGTTCTAAATCGGATGTGCTACATTTGGGATCGCTGGTCATAACCTATTTTAATAACTGATTTTATTACAACTTAAACTAAAATTACCATGCTGAAGTCTGTAACTCGAGCAGGGATAGGAATGTATTACAGGAATCCTGACCACAGGATAAACTGAAATCACTGAGTTAATGAGGAGCAGTCAATGATAACTACATGTTTGGTCTTTCAGGGGAATGACTCGCTGGGGAGAATTTGATGACCTCCATCACATTAGTGGGGAGACACTGAAGGAACAGCCAGACCTTGAGCAAAGTTAGTGTTGGTTCTCTCACGTTAACAAAAAATTCTGTCTTCTGTGGTGGAACAAAACAAATCTTACAGATCAGGCCTTCCCTACCAGCAAAGAAAAATCTCTTTGCTCTGTGAAACATACTGCAAGCTGGTGAAACACTGACCTAGGGCTGGTTAGGGCCAGCATTGCTGTGCAGGTGACTTGGTGAACAGCCAGGGGAGCGAGCTGTGCTTTTATCCAAGAGATCATTCCCAAGGGTACAAAATAGCAAACTGCAGCCATTGCAGTCAGCCTCTTCTTCATTGTATGCCCATGCCTTGTTCCTTTCCTGTTCCACCCCCACAAAGAAATAATAAATAAAGAGTAAACTCCTTCACCAAGAGCCTCCTTCCTCTGGGGGTGCTGGCAGGGAGTGGGGAGCAGCTGAACATGGTGCTGATGTGGTTTTATTCTGTCCAGGTTATCCATGTTATGAAAGTCACATGCTGAAGTCCAGGAGTGAGCAGGAGCTTGACTGTGCCACCCTGCCCGGGACCAGCAGTGATGCCATGGCCGTGCGGAAGAGGACCAAGCTCCCCACGATAACCAGGACAGAAGTAGAAACTCACAGGTTCTCAATCAATGGCCACTTTTACAACCACGAGGTAGGAATTTTTAGGCTTGGCTTTGTCACCTGAGGGGCAGGGAACCCTGTCCAGTGAGTTTTACCTTATGTTCACTTGCCGTGACTGTTCTTGTTCCCAGACATCAGTTTTCACTCCGGCTTTTGGATCCGAAACCAAAATAAGAATCAGCAGCCGGATGAGAACCCGACAAGTGATAGAACAGTTGCTTCGAAAGTTTAAGGTAAGTGTGTGCTGGCAGGAGGAAGTTCTGGAAATATTTATTCCAGTATGCACTCCAATGCTGCGGGAAAGACAGGGATCAACTGGGCGAGGATAGTGTGTGGATTGAAGCATAAAAAAACCCATGTAGGTAATTTTAAATGCCTGGTTTGGTTTATTTTAGCAATGTTTCATGGCTCTCAGAGGCTAGAAAAGTTTCGCAGAGTGCGTGGTGTGCGGCGAGGGGAGAACTGCAGGACCGCTTCTCTGAACTCCCGTCAGGAGGGCGCACACTGCCGCGCTTCCAGCATTCCCATGGCAGGGAAAGGCTGCTCATTGTCCGTGGAGGTGCTGCCCTCCAGCGGACAGCCCCCGGAAAGATCTGGGGCTCCAGATCAGTGTGTTACAGATTTGGGCAGCGTGGGAATGTAAGGGATCGGGCAGCAACAGGGACAATGAACATGGCAGCATAGCTTTCTGTCTTAGCCAGATCCAGCATCCTTTAACTCTTCTACAGGCAGGATCCCTGTCTCAGACTTTGATCCCAATCTCTGAGCTGAGACACACGGGGAATATGTGCTGAGAGGAAAATGCTGGGAAGGTCTGTGAGTCTGAATGGATTTTCTTTTGTTTCACAGATAGAAAACAGCCCCCATGAATTTGCACTTTACGTTATCCATGCTTCTGGAGGTAAGCCAGGCACTGCTGACTGACTTCATCTCTAATCATCCTCTGTGTGTGTGTGTGTGTGTGTGTGGAATGTATCCCTTGGAGTGACAGGAGTCATCCCAGGCCTCTGTCCTCGTTTGGGAAGTGATGTGGCATTTTGCCTTCTCCAGGGACCCTTCAGAGATGTCTCCTCTGGAGGGGAAAGGCTGAAAAATTGTGTTGTGGGCCCTTTCAGCTGACAGCTTTGGATTGCATTTGCTGACTTTGAAGTACTCATTTCTCAGTGGAAAAAAAATGTACTTCCATAGCAGTTTACTCTTACTATTTCAGGAAAAGGGGGATTTGGTCTTTATTTATGGGAACACCTGAGAGAATAGGAGGGAACTGAAGGGGAAGGTATCTTACATGGGACAGTATTAGGGACCTGTTAGGTATCTGGTAATTGCACTTGAGTTAGTATGGGATCTGTGTCAGGAAAAAAGGCTCATGGCTGCAGGAGGTAGACAGAGCCCCTGTGGTGGGTTCCATATTTCGTGGCATTGCTTTTAAATCCCAGAAAAGAAGCAGCTGAGGAGTGGAGATGTTCCCTTGCTGCACAGGCTGCTGCAGGGGCCCTCTGAGAAGATTGCCAAGTTCTTTCTCATGGATGGGGATGTGGAGGAGATCAGCAGTGATGTACGTATATGCTCCATTCTGATAGTTCATGGAATTTTTTTCAGTGACCATGGCTAGTAGTACCTTTCTTGTCTTCTCCCTGTTAGGTTGCTCAGTACATTTCATTTCATCTTCCCTTCTTGGAATCGATTCTGCACAGAATAAATGAAGAGGAGGAGCAGGAGATTCAACAGACAATTGCAAGGTAAATAGACATAAAATGAGGGGTGTCACAGAGTCCAGGGGAATCCGTGCAATATGGCCTGGCTCCTGAGGAGAACACACGGATGTAGCAGAGTGCCGGTAGAACACTGTGATGGGAAGGTGTCTTGAAGACAGGTGTCTGCTAAGGAAGGTGTAAAACCTCCCTTAAAACCCACAAATGTGAATCCCCTTCCCTCTGAATTATTATAACTTTGAATTCAAGGGCTTTCAGGCAAAGATATGGGGAAAGGAATAACAGTTCTTTACTAGTATCTATGGCAAGGCAAACAATCAATAACAACAGT
>VZTX01016989.1:0-21888 GCA_013400915.1 Pardalotus punctatus
GGAACACAAAAATGAGCTGCAGGGACATTGTACCTTGCTCTGCTCAGGGATGTGGAGACCACAGCATGGCACAGCCTCCTCCTCTCCATCCTAACCTGGAATCTAGCACTGGGCATGGGTGCAGAACAGGAGGATCAAACATCAGAACACCAGCCTGTGGTGTGAGCCAGGGATTTGGGACAGCCTGTAGGAGCAGGAGAGGGGCAGCAGGAGCTGCAGTTTGCTCCCAAAAAACTCGTGCCCAGAGCAGGCTGGGCACCCAGCTCTGCTCTGTGCCAGCACTGAGGGAGCACCAGGCTCCAGGGATCCCTCCCAGCTCCTCACCCTGCAGTGCCCAGTGCCTGTTGTCCCAGTGCCTGGGATAGCCACGGCCACACCTCACCTCGGTGACCCCGAGTGCTGCCGTGCCCAGATCCCGGCGGATGCCATGGGAGCAGGGGCTGTGCAGGCCTGGCTGCTGCCAGCTCTGCCTTGGCAGCAGCTGCTCTGGGCTTGCTTTTTGCTGTTCCTGACAGTGCCAGATGCCTGTGTGTCAAAACAATGGCACTTGCACACTGACTGGGAGCTTCTCCCTCGCTCCCACCGCTCCTGCTCCCAGCCGAGCTGGAGAGCCCTGGGAAGGGCCGGGGGGCAGGAGGGCTCCAGGCAGGGATGGAGGGGCACTGAAGGGCTCCAAACCTGGAGTCTGAAGGAACCTTAACGCCCATCCCATTCCACCCCCTGCCATGGGCAGGGACACCTTCCACCAGCCCAGGTTGCTCCAAGCCCCGTCCAACGTGGCCTTGGGCACTTCCAGGGATCCAGGGGCAGCCACAGCTTCTCAGGGAACCTGTGCCAGGACCCTCAGAATAAAGGCAGGTGCCCTCTGAGAGGTGCCAGGACCCCACTGCTCTGCTCTCCTCTGCCAGGGGCATCCCACCAGCACATGCCCTGCCCCAGGAAAGGACCAGGAGACACCCAACCACCTGAACTCATCCCAGCTTTATTTTCTCTGCAGGTCAGACACACAGGGATGGAACCAAGGTCTCCACGGCAGCGAGGCTTGGATAGAAAAGATCCTCCTGAATTTCCCGTGGCACAACCATCCCTGGGCAGGATCCATGGAGCAGGCAGGGACTGACAAACCTGCTCAGTTAAACACCTGTTACAGCCTCCCTGGGACACAGGAATCAGCCCCTCCACAGGAATCCTCGCCTGCATCCACTGGGATTTTCCCAGACATTTATCACATTTTCCACACCAGCTCCAGCACAGGAGCAGTGTTTTCTAGTGCAACATCTCCAGGTTTGGAGGGACCAAGCTAAGCCTGCACTAAGATATTTTCTAGGAATTGTACTCCTGAGGAACAAAGGGAAAAGGGGAGCAAAGATTTTAGCTCAGTGTTCAACAACTCATTTCACTGAATGCTCATTGTGCTCTAGTCAGACACACTCCGCTTCCTAGAAGGAAAAAGGAGATTTTGGGTGGTATTTAAACTCTGAGAGGTCCAAGGCAGTGCCTAAACCTCGCAACTACACAGTCACCAACTGGTTAATGCCAAAATGTTCTATGTATAAAAAAAAAAAAAAATTTACTATCATCTTTAATTTCTCTGACTCACAGCCCAGTGTCCTGAACCCTCTGGATGCAGACATTCCTGTCCGCACCAACACTTCCCATCACTCCCATTTAATCTCACTGATTTGACAGAGAAAAAGGATCCTGACGTTGCTTTCCAGATGCATTTCCAGGCATTGGCTCTAAAAAAAAAAAAGGTTATTTCTCTGAAATCCATCTGAAGCACAAGAGGAGGAGGATGAAGCCAAGGCCATCTCGCTGCTTGGTGCCCAGGGTTTTCTGACCCCTTGGAAATTTGGAATATTGTGGTTCAGAGGGTTCTTCCAGAGCCCAGGGTGTGGAGATCTGTGCCCTGCTGAGCTCACCTGGGACAGGAATCCCGTGGGATGGACCAGGCAGGGCAGCAGGAGAGGTGGGAGATGGCCAGGGAGGTGAATGAGGATCCCCAGTGCCAGAGGCAGGGGAAGGAAGCAAAGAAAACCCTGGGCGGAAGCCACCAGCCTGTGCAGGAGCTTGTTTTACCTGTGAGGTGGAGGAGGTGACTGGCTTTTAACCCTGTCCCAAAGAGGGCAATGCCAAGGCTCTCATTTGTCCCAGAATCCCAGGACAGCCCAGGAGCAGCGCAGTCTCTCCTCTCTCCAGCCCAGGCCGGGGCAGGACCCGCAGCAGCTCGAGGGATCAAAGGTGGGAAGCTGCAGAGACACTTGATGAGTGTCTCAGAAATGGCAGGAAGGATCCACACCTTCCCCAGTCATCCCCTGCAAAAGCTGCCTGCTCCAGGCAAACACCAACAAGCAGAAATAAGGCCAGAAAGAGACAAAGCGACCAAAATAAAAGAGTTTGGCAACAAAGCAAATGTGGCTCTTACACAGAGGCCCTGCCCTGGGTCCAAACAACTCCCTAAGTCAAACTTCCATCCCAGAGGGATTTTGCCAGTGGAGGTTTCCAGAGGACTTGGCACATTCCCCCTGTTCCAGAGAGGAACCTGCCCCACCTGAGCACCGCTCTGGGGAGCCTGCGTGTGTGCCAGCTCCTGTCCTCTGGAAACCAAGGAAAATTAAACCTTTCCTGCTCCTGAGAAATTGAGACATGACCTTTCTGTCCCAAGGCCTGGGTCTGGCAGGAGTCTGGCAGAGGCACAGCTGGCTGAGCCCACTCCTGCTGCTCCAGCCCTTAACCTCCGGCATTCTGAAACCTTCCCGAGAGCCACAGGGTCCATCTGCTCCTGTTTAACCTGCTGCTTCCCTGTGATTCCTTCTCCAAGACACACCAACGACCCTGCAGGGGCAGGGACACCTGGAATCCCCGTCCTGAGTGAGCATTGCCCGTCTGGGCACTTCCAACGCTGTCATCTTCTCGTGGGCTCTGTCATCCCTCTGCCTTTGTGCAGCTTCCCAGACTCACTTCCAGCCAGCCCAACTCCTGGGAAAGGAAAAAGCAGCACTCCCATGGCAGCAGCTGCCCAGCCTGCTGGGGGTCTCACTGTCACTAATCTGAGTGGCACTTGGAACATTCCTTCCGTGCTCTCCCGGCGTTTGCTTTTAAGGACGATTTCCGTGGGTGTCAATGAAGGGTTTTGGTCCAGGCCCATGCCCTCCTCCAGCCTGGAGCCGTGCCCAAGAAAAGCCAGCCCTGAGCCCAGCAGCTCTTCCCTGGATCCCTGTGAACCTCCACTCCCAGCTGCCTGTCCAGGCCTCGAGCGAGCAGTCAGCTCCCACGGAGCTGCTCCAGGCTCCACGTGGGAAGGGCTCCCCTTCCAGCAGCAGCTCCAAGCCCCATCCCGAGTGCAGGCCGTGCCTAGGACAGCTCGAAGCCGGTGTTCATGCTGATGGCGTAGCGCAGCTTCTCCCGCAGGATGCTCTTCTTGCTGTAGTTGGGAAGCTTGAGGAGGTTGAAACACGTGGAGGAGGTCGGGAGGCGCCCGCCCGGCTCCTTCTTGCGGATGGTGAAGAAGCCGCGCAAAACACTGCCCAGGGTGTCCCCCGTGTCCTGCAGGGGCACAGAGCTGTCACCTCCCTCTGCCCTCCTGGCACAGGGACAGAGGGGCCAACACAAAACCTGGCACTGGGGACAGGGAGAGCCAAAACTCAAAGCTCAGTTCCATGCCTGACATGGGCAGGGTGCGCAGGGAGACAGGAGGGGCACAGGGAGATGCCAAGGAGAAAACGCAACCCTGGAGGAACCCAGGGAACCCAGGCAGGAAGAGCCTGGAGTTGCTGTGTGTGGGGAAAGGCAGGTGCAGCCATGAGCTTCCTACTGGGGCTGTTTTCAGGTACAGAGTTGTGGAATGGTTCGGGTTGGAAGGAACCTTAAAGCTCATCTCGTTCCATCCATGAGTAGGGGCACCTTCCACTATCCCAAGTCCCATCCAACCCGGCCTTGGACCCTTCCAGGGATGGGGCAGCCACAACATCTCTGCACCTGTGCCAGGGCCTCACCACCCTCACAGGGAAGAATTTCTTCCTGATATCTAATCCTAGCACCTATTTTTTCCACCTTAAGGGATTCCAGGTGAGACAGAGGGGAGGAAGCTGGGCAGGAAAATCCCAAGCCCTGAGAGCAGGATGCCTACCTGGTCATCAGACACTTCCACGCAGCGGATGGAGAAGGGAGGCTTGAGGTAGGCAAAACCCAGAAGTGGAGGCCTGGAGCAGCTGGTGACAAACTGGAAAGTGCCAGACGGTGACGACGGGAGCAGCGAGGGCAGGAACAGCCCCACGGTGACACAGTCCCAGCACTGCTGGGGCTGGCACTGAGCACCCCCCAGTGTGTCTGACAGCCTTTGGGGAGGGCCACCTGCACAGGGCCATTTGTGCTGACACCAGGGCTTTCACAGCTCTGCTGGGCACTTCCAGATGTCAGGAGTTGTGCTGCTCCTTCAGAGAGCACCCAGATAACTGGAGAACAGCCCTGGCCTCACCACCCCAGATCCCAGCTGGGCACAGATGGCTCCTCACTCACCTTGAGGAACATGGCTCTCTCCTCAGGGCTGAAGTCGTTGGCCAGGATGTCCCAGAGCCAGATGATGACACGGTGACTGCCATGGAAGCCCCCATAGTACACCGTGTGTTTCCTAGGGAGGGAAAGGCTGTGACAGGCCTGGCACTGCAGCACAGGGGCACAGGTGCTGGAAGGGTCACTCGGGTGGGATGGCTTGGGTTGGAAGGGACCTTAAAGCTCATCCTGTTCCACCCCCTGCCATGGGCAGGGACAAATTCCAGCAGCCCAGGTTGCTCCAAGCCCCATCCAACACCTGCCCTGGGACAAGGTTCTCTGACACTGAGCACCCAGCACTTCCTGGGCACTTGATCAGAAGAAAGCGAAAAGCAGAGAGAAATTCTGCTCCGAGGAACCAATGGAAGAAAGGACCCTTCCCAACTGAGCCTTAAGGAGCACATTCCAAAGCTCTGCTCCTCATGTTCCAAGGAGGAGCCTGTGGACGAGTCACTGTCCTGCCACCTCCCAGGAGCTCTGCAAAGGGCAGGTTCAGTCCCAGGCCAGCTGAGAGAGGCCCAGCAGCCCCAGGTCTCACTCACTTCAGGTCCTCGAGGTCGATCTCGGCGTTGTCCCCGGAGATGAGGCGCTGCAGCTCCGGCGCGGAAAACATCCGGATCCACTCGGGCTTGATGATGGACCTGAAGCCGCTGATGAGAGCTGCAGTCTGGCTCTTGATCTGGGTGTGCATCCGGAAATGGGCCATCAGGTGGATGTAGCTGATCCTGTGGGACAGGGAGCAGTCAGAGGCACCCACCATCCACCACTGAACTGTCCCTGATGTGTTTCTCCAGCCCCAAAAGGACTGGAACAGCCTGGACAGGGTTATACTTTCCCCTCCAGGCCCTGCTCTTTATTTAAGCAGATAAAGCTGTTTTCCTGCCCAGATTTTGCCCCTTTCCCCTCTCTGGGATTCTGCTAATTTCTCAGAGCTCCTGCCAAGCTCAGGGACTAATTAGCTTTAAAAACCCCTTTATCAACCTTGGCTGGACACAGCTCCAACTCCTTTCAACAGCTCAGCTCTCCTGACCAACAGCTCACATGGGGCTCTGCTGCCCCACGGCTGGACAACCACCACACCAAATCCACAGAGCAGATTCCCACCTTCCTGCCGGATGCGGGAGAGGTGAAGAACTGTCTGTTAGAGCCGGGGCTCTTCCTCTTCTCACCCCCAGGCAAAACACCTGAATTTGCTGATTGTTCTTCAGCACAGACCCCACCACAATCCCACTGCCTGGGTTTTTGGCAAGGTCACCCCGTCATCCCCAGGCAGAGCTGTTTTCAGATTGCTTCCATTCCCAACGCTTCTGCTCCCTCCCCACTCCCAATTTGAGTGCAAAAGCTTCAGATTTCTGCTGTAAATGACTAGAGCAACATCAGGACTCTCAGCTTTGTCCCTGAGCTGACTTGTGACAAGCCAGAGGAAGATCCTTTCAAATACAAACTCCCTGGTCAGAGCTGGAGAAGGGAAAAGCCTGGGAACATCAGAGTGCAGAGGGAGCCTGGGAAAAGCCCGGGAACATCAGATCCAGGTGGGATCCAGCTTCCACTTGCCAGGAAAAAGAGAACAACCCCCAGATCACCAATTCAAACACACATTTGCTTAATAGATACTTCATCCTGCTTTTATGAGCACTGAAGGGGATAGGGAAGGGGGGGAAAAAAAAAAAAGGAACAAAAAGGTGGGGTTGGTTTGCAGGCTCTGGAGTTGACATTTCTGATAACGATCTAAAAGCCGGTTATCTGTGAAAACAGCCCCGGGGCTCGGTGTCTCCTCTGATTTCCTGGCTCTAAAGAACGACTGTCGAGTACATTTGAATTCAGCACTGTCTGCTCGGAACACGGTGCTTTATACAACTGCCACATGTTATCATTCTGAGGAGATCTGTCTGCTCCAAGGTGTCTTTGAGCATCTGTGCCCTCTGTGTTCATGACTGTGTGCCTGAATTGCTTTGAATCCATCTGTCTGTATCCATCACCATCATTAAATCCTGCAGAATCTCCCTGACTGGGTGCCTTTGACCTCAGAAGTGCTGTTTCAAGAAGTAAATTGTCAATTTTTATTTTGCAAATCAAATTTAATACAATTTCTGCCGATGAACTGTAACCAGCAAATTCTATTAAGACATTTATGTGCTCCTTCTCCTCCAATCTATCTCAATTCATTCCAGATGCAAGCCCAAGGAACCAGAATAAAGTATTTTGCAGTGGTGACCTTAAAAATCTAATTGCTGTACTTACTTATTTTCATTGGTAACGGGAATGGTCTTCCCTCCAGGAACAAGTTCATGGCAAACCAGCTGAGGGAAGAAATGATTGGATTGCTAATTACTGCCTGGAACCACAATGGAAGGAAATGCCATGCTAAGCTGTTACCTCCCCATAAAACATTTATTTTTACAATAAAACAGCAGGATTTAAAATTTAAGTAATAATCCTGCTTCTGCCTTGAACCAGTTTCACTTAACTATTAACAGAGTAATTGAACAGTAGGAATTCTCCCACCAGTGGAGCCAGCCCTTCTCCCAGGAAGCCTCCTCTGCAGCCTGATCCATCACTGCTGAACCACACACAAATCAATTCCCAGAGCCCTGGGGGACTGTCACAATCCCAGAATCCAGAGGCTGAGCGAGCTCAGACAGCTCAGTGTAAGAGCACAACCCAAAGTCGGCTCATCCAAGAGCTCCTGGAGCTCTGTCCCTCCAGCTGGGCACTCTGGGCAGGAGGGCAGGGAGCCAGGAAGGATCTCCCAGGGCTTGGTGATCTCCTCCAGCTCAGGGACAGTGCAGGACCCTCCAGGTGCTGCCTGCAGAGTCACAACTCATCTTTGCCCATGCTGAGGCAGCACATCTTTATTCCCACATTACAGAGGCCTCTGTGCCTCTGCTCCAGGCGAATTCCAAGGTCAGACTGAAGCCCAGCACAGGGAATGAGCTCAGCTGTGACACTGCTGTAGCTACAGGGACACACAGTTCATTCAGGGTGATCCCACCTGGCTCCTTCAGCACGGCCAAAGCACTGGGAAAACAGGAGTGCCTGTGTTATTTTTAACCTCAGTGAATTCAGCTTTCAGTGTCTCATTGCTGGGCTCTACATCCTGCTCCTACCTTTATTTTTCACATGGAAAAACGCTCCAAGCTGAAACCTCAGCAATCCTGAGGCAGCAGCAGGTGTCTTCCATGGCTCCCCATGGAATTGGCAGCACAACACTGCCAGCAAAAGGCATTTTTATCTCATCTCTCCAGATTTTCCAGCTGTGCACACACAGCATCACAGGGCTCAAGTGCAACCAAGTACCTCCAACTCTTCCTAAGGGACTGACAAACAGCTTTTCCTTCTCTAAGCCTCCTGACACACTTGGAGTTTCCCTGACAGAAACGTCCATGTGGGAAGAAAAAGAATTTCTCCCTACTCACAGGTTCTTCTTTTAAGAGGGGAACATCAGTTATGAGGGGGAAGCACTAAACACTTTTCCATCCCTGGCAGCAGAAAAATTAAGGGTCGGAGGGCAACCTTTTCTTGTGGAAAAAGCTGTTCCCTGCCCATAGGTAAATATTGAATCACGTGGCTGAGTTCAGGGAATCTGAGCCAGCCTTCCAAGGTAACATGAAAAGCATGTTTGGGACAAAGCAGAGATAAGGTCCAACAAATCACTGAATAAAAACCTACCTGACCCATCACATCTTCATCATAGGACAGTGTCAAGCCCAGATCACTGATATCACCATCATAACGCTGGAGAACAACAGGGAGAAGGAAAAAGGGAAAAAAGATCAGGGTTCTGCAGCAGAACCACCAGTTACTCCCACAGGTTTTTAAAGCAGTACCCACAGGCAGTTTCTCACAAGAGGCAGCAATCAGGGAGGTGAATGACAGGAAAACTATTGCTCAAACCTTAATTGAAGTGAGATTTTTATAGAACTCCGAGTCCAAGGAGGGAAGTTCATCCACGGAGCTGTAGAAGACACTGTGGTGGTGCCCAAGGAGCTGACTCAAAAAGAAGGAAGCAAATGGTACATCCACAACTATTCCCTATGGATGAGAAAAATGCACAGGTAAGGTCCTGCCACACACCTGTTATTGTGACATCTTTGGTAACCTGCAAGGCAGGTCTTGTGATGTGGAAGAAGTGCAAAGAGCACTTTGCAAGGCACCACATCCTCTTAAAATCCCTTCATTAGCAAGGCAGGGGCAAAAAGGCACCTGGGGAACTCCACGTGTGCTTTAAAAGAGGTGCCTTACATGGTTTGAACTGAAAGAGGGGAAAGTTAATGAGAAACACGGAAAAAATCCTTCCCTGTGAGGGAGGGGAGGCTCTGGCACAGGGTGCCCACAGAAGCTGTGGCTGGCCCTGGATCCCTGGAAGTGTCCAAGGCCAGGTTGGATGGTGCCTGGAGGACCTGGGCTAGTGGAAGGTGTCCCTGTCCATGGGAAGGGGACTGGACTGGAAAATTCCCTCTCAACCCAAACCATTGTATGAGAGAGTGATTCTGTCATTCCATCCTCCTTTTTGCCTCATGTCCCTTTAAGGCATCCACAAATGGAAGCTTGTAAGGTGTATCACCAAAAAACCACCTTGGTGCCCCCAGCACTGCAAGGAATAACAAGGCATGTCCCAGGTTTTACCTCCAAGATTATCTTTAATACATTCCTGAAGAAATTCCAGCCTTTTCCACTATCAGAATCTTTATCCAAGCCATTTTTCCAAACTCCTCTCTTCAATAACACCCCCCAAGCAGGACAGATGCTCTCAAAGGCACCATCACTGACAATATCCCAACCTGGTGCATCTGGCTCACCTCATACACAGCCTTCCCAAGCATCTTCCCCACAAACTCGAAGAGCTGCAGGTAGTTCTCATGGATGTAGGAGGTTGGGGATGGATACAGCCTCTCATCACCACTGGTGGTCTGCACACAGAGATAAGAGATAAGAGCCCAGTGAGCCAGCCTGGCTCTGCCTGCACCGGATCACCTCGGGTGGTACCTGTGTCATACCTTGAACAGGTTCAGTGCAGGGTCAAACACCTTTTTAATGATCTCTTCCAGGAACTCTTTGAAGACTCCATCTTGATCAATACCAGCCTCATCGACACCCAAATCATTCACAAACTTCACCCTGATCACTCCCTTCATGGCATTCTGGGAAAGCTGCCGGAGCTGCTCATATCCATCCTACACAGACCAGAAAATCCAGAGGACAGTCCCAGAGGGAGACACATCAAACACCCACCCAGAGATGCAGCAGAGAGAGGACCCAGGCCCACCACAGAAATCTGCATTTGCCACTCAACCTTGAGTTCAAAAAACCAGCATTTCCCAAGTCAAAATCCCAGGTCTGCAGCAGCCTGAGATGACCAAGGGTCCAGCTCCAGGTGACATTCTCCTAGAATGTCAGTTCTGGGAGTGGGTCCTTCAACACCCACAGAAAAGGTAAAACACACTCCCCCCCTGCCCTGTTTTTGTCAGGCCAGGCTGCTGCCCTGTGGGCTGGCTGTGTCCCCCACCTCGAGCATGCGGGAGCGGCGGATGGTGATGTGGGTGACGTGAGGGGACGCTGAGCTCGTCTCCACCAGCCCCAGCTTCTCCTTCTCCTTCGTGACCATGTTCCGGAAAAGCAGCACCCTCTGCAAAAAGAGGACAAATGGAAGTCTCAGCCCACAGAGATCCTTGTCCTGCAGGGCAGCAGGGCTTTGGGAGGCTCCTGACACACAGAACTGCTGCTGGTTGTCCTGATGCCCGCTACGCCCAGTGATGCCACTGTCACCCACTCACTCCATGCAGCTGCACACATAAATCAGTTCTGTCTCAATGACAGAGATCAAGACATTTGAAGGAAATACACTGGGAAGGGGTGAGGACACAAATCAGTTCTCTCTCAAGGACAGAAATCAAGACATTTAGAGGAAATCTATCGGCGAAGGTGAGGGTGAAGGAGAAGACTTTTGTTCAGCTGGCATTTCAAAAGAAGCTCCATGTCACAAAATGCTCCAGACACGTGTCCCTCCCACCCCAGACCACCCAGGTCACTGATTCCCAGCCTCCATCCTCTGCCTCCACCCCACTCACGTTCTTGTGGGGAATGACGTGTGGGATGTACTGCAGGAGCAGCTGGGCTCGTTTCTTATCCTTGTCCAGCTCCTGGAAGAGCACGCTGGGTTTGAGGTCCCTTGACAAAGAAAGGCAGAGTTTCAGAGATCCCTGAGAAATGCCCAGGTGTGGGACACAGCTGGGGGTGGGAGAGGGGGAAGTGGTAACAATTCCAAAGATGACTGAAGTGTTCAGTGTATACACTAAGAAGTTAAAAAAGGGGCCAGGAACACCCAAGCTCTTGGGTGCTGAGTCAGTTTTCAAAGCACCACATAAACCTCCCACCACGGAAAAAAGCACAACAGGAGGGGTGTCCTTAACTGCAAACATGGGGAGCAGTTCTCCCCTCAATCCCACAGGCAGAATGTCAATAAGGAACCCCAAACCAGGCTGCCCAGAGGATGTGGAGCAGTGGGACAAGCCTGGAGCTGCCCAGGATCCCTGCCTTGGAACACTCACTTGCGCAGCCAGTGATCCTCGGGAGCGAAGCGCCGGCGACAATCCCGCTCATACAGCACCATGAGCCAGCCGTGCACTGAGTGGAACAGCTCCAGGGTCTCCCCTCGGGCATTCTCTGCACAAAAGGAACAAGGCAGCAAAGTCCAGGCACCCTTGGCAACAGCAGGAGTCACACCTTGATCATGCCCCCCACAGTAAGAGCACTGGGCTGTTTTCCTGACCGGCACGACCTCCGGAGGGAATGATTTTGTGCCTCTGGGAAGACAGGCAGTCTCTTCTTTAAACAGAGCTAATCAAAGCCATCTCATTTCACATCAGAACTGGACTATCTCAGCTAATTACCAGAGCTGAGCCGTACCCAAATTACACCAGCAGAGAGATCCACAGCAGATTCTACAGAGACTCGAGCAAGCTGCTCTGCCTGGTCACAGCACTGCCCTGCTCTTGTCCAACACATGGCCCAGCCTTGCTAAACTTCATCCCTGCCAAAAACCAACATGCCCATCATGTCTGTTACACAAATTCTTACTGGAAATAGGGAAGTGCTCTGGATTTGGCGCCAAGCATGATCGTGGCATCTGGACATCAAAAGACTGGGACATATTCCCACATAGTAGCGCTTTTTTGTGCCAAGTAATAATTAGCAGAAGCTTCAAACTCCAAAATTAATGCCATTTGTTGTTCTAACAGTAGCATCAACTCAAGCTACTAAAAGCACTCACCTACAATTCCATCCCAGATCATCTTAAACACGAAGGAATTCAGGAAAGAGGAGATGGTCACGAGCTCTTCCAGTTTGAATGAAATCTGCTCTTCGTAGACCTCGATGTCATCTAGAATCCTGTCAGAGCAAACAAATGCAAATGCACAAGTGTAAATTTAATTCCCTGTTGAAATTTTCATAAAGGCACATTATCCTTTAGCAGCAGCTCTTATTTCTATGACAACTGACACCCATGAGGATCTGAAGTCATAAACAACCAAACCTTATTTATGGATTTTGACTGATAGCAGATCCTAACAGAAGATGGTAAGAAAGGCTGAGATACAAGCAAAGTCAGTGTTTCAGGCTTAAAAGGACGTTTTCTATTCCCAAGAAAATTTCTGCCTCATTCAAGCCGAGAGAACTGTCTCTACTGACCAGCAAGAGCAATTTTCCATCCCCTTTCCCATCTCTTGTGTTGTTTCCTTCCCCCCACAGCCCAGTTTTGTTAGCAGCTTCAAGCAGCACGTGGCTGAAGGGGAAAAGTCCTTTTGAAGCCCTTTATTTCTCTGGACTCAATCCAAAAATCTTGCTGCTTTCCCCTGCCTAGTTATCTTCATGAAAAGACATAAAACCTCAACTATTTCCCTTCAACCTGAAGGAACACAACAGCTCCATGTCACAAACCCAGGGATCCCCACCCATGTGCTACCTACGTGATAAGGTGGCGGGAGCAGTCACAGAAGAGCATCAACATGGCCAGCAGCCTCTTAGATTCCTCTGTGTCATTGTTCAAACACTCCAAGAAGAGTTTTAACCCCCCCTGTGGTCCCAGCTCACAGATGAAAGCCCATAATTTGGGCAGCAGATCGTCCAGGTAAGTGAGACCTGTGAAAATATAAAGTGCACTCAGTAAAGCTCATTCTGCTGCTTGTGAAAGCTCAGAGAGATGAGACTTGAAGCTGAAAGACCCTTTTGCAAAGCAGAAGAGGAACATGAGTATCCCATTTGTCTCCCAGGCCTGTCTGCATTAACAGGAGATGGACAATCACCAGGAAAGCACAAAAAACCAAGCTTTAAATGAGGCATTGTTTTCGCATCTTAAACCCTTTTCCACTAATTCTTTTGCAACTTTAGAAAATAATGAATTCCTACGATCCCACATCCACCTTAGGGATGAGAACACAATGGGCACCCAAAGCTCTGGACTCACTCCCTGCTCTACCCTCCAGTCCAAAACAGTGCTGATCTCCTCCTCCATCCCTTCCCAAGACAGGCAATTTGTTCTCAAGATGTATGAAAGCGTTCAGTGTTCCCACCACAGAAAGATTAATATTGCCAGGCTCCCCAAAAACACTGACTCAGGCTGAAGTTTGAGAGGGAGTAAGCAAGGTTTCATGAGAGGAAAACTTGCTTTAATTTGTATTCTGCAGAGTTTGTCCTTGATCAAGTGGTGCCGAATGTTATTGATCCCATGGATGATTCAGGATGGAACAAGCCTTCCCCAGCCAGCCAATATCACTGCTGGCAGTGATAAAATTCCCACCAAATCAACAGAAATAACATGAAAATCTCTTTCCTCTCTCCACCAGAAAGGATTTGAGCAGCACAGAGGTGCCCTGACCTGTGAGGATCTGCAGGCGGATCTGGGTCAGGGTGGTCAGGGTGGTTTGGTACAGGACACAGATGCTGCAAACCTTCTGCACCTCGGCAGAGTCCACGCGCTTCCCTCCCACCGGCTTCAGGATGTTCCGGACTGAGGCGGACTTCTGGAAAGCTCTCTTGAACAGGTCTGGTGGCAGAAACACAGCAGGAATGCCAGAGGGCAGGATTAAATGGAATGTTGGGAAGGAATCCTTCCCTGTGAGGGTGGGGAGGCCCTGGCACAGGATGCTCAGAGAAGCTGTGGCTGCCCCATCCCTGGAAGTGTCTGAGGCCAGGCTGGAGGGGACTTGCAGCAACTTGGGATAGTGGAAGGTGTCCCTTTAGGATCCCTTCCAATTCAAACCATTCCAAATTCTATACATGCTCCACAGGACAAGGTGAAAACAGAATGAGCTTTGAGTTCCCTTCCAACACAAACCACGCCGTGATCCATGATCCTGACTGCAGTAACTACTGAGCACAGGACCCAGTGCTATGGGCAGCAGTTAGAAAATAGCTGATTTATGGTTATCTTATCCCAAATCCTCTTCTGCAGCACCAGCACACCTCACAGGTGCAGGAGCCAGTTTCACCTTGCTTTTCATACAGGAAGCTGAGCTCTCATCTTCCCCTTGGAAGTTCTAAGTTATGCCAAAAGCATTTCAGCTACTTGAGAAACAACGAAAAGAAACTGCTAAAATAAGCAAATATTTTCTCAGCACCAAAGAAAGAGACTTGCCCCAGGTCACAGCAGCATTCCAAGGAGGACTTACAAATAGGAGAGATCACATCCCCACCTAAGCAGCAGCAGTTGCTGCAAGTGATTATTCAAAGCTTTTAGCATAAGTGGAAAAGTCAAAGCCCTGCGAGTGTGGGAGAGCGATCCATGTAAACACATGCATACAGAGAGACAAAAAAAACCCCACAACCCTCCAGAACTGACTTTTCATAGGAAGGCTGTTCTGAGGGGAGACTGGCTGTGCCGGCAGCTGAGTTATTTCCTGATTTTCCAGAAGTTTCTTGCTGAGCACATCACTGAAGAGGATTCGGATCATGTGGACTCCCCAGAGGTGCTGCAGCTGCTTGGTCAGCAGGGGCATGGACTCGTTCAGCCTGGAAAGACAGGGCAGGGGGATAGGTTAGAGGGCAGCTTGGAATAAAGCACCAGGCAGTGACACTGATCCATTTAGTTTATAATCCAAACTGGAATATGCACCCACCCTACAGATGGTCAGGAAGAGCTGATGTGTCAATGTGCCAGTATGGCCACTGGTCACCAGTTCAACTACACTCCATAAATTTCCCCATGGAACAGCCCATGTAGGAATGCTACAGTTTATTGTGCAGTGAGAACTTTAAATATCCAAGAAATTATTCTCCCTGTTCACCTCAAAACATGAAACACTTTGCAACATAGAAAAAAGAAAACAAAATAAAAGGAGAGGGCTTCATCATCTCTCCCCATGAGGTCCTTCCCACTCACCCATAATCCACAGTCTGCGAGAACCAGCCCAGCACAGGGTGCCAGTGGGTGAGGTTGGATTTCTTCTGGGACACATACTTCTGGCAGTAGGAGAGCATGTGGATGAGCACCCCCACAAAATGAGCTGTCTCCTCCTCCAGCACCTGGTCATTCAGGGAGCCCAGGAACACCAGATTGCCTGGAGGAACGAGCAGCACAGCAAGGCTTAGGGAAGAACAGATGCTGTGGGACAGGGGTTATAGGTGAAGTGAATCCTTTCCCAATCCCAGGAGAGGATTTGTGTCAGTAAGGATCTCAAAAACACCCTGCAGGAAGCCATTTCCAGCACACATCAACCACCGAGGTGAAGTGTCCCTTTGGCCACCTTCCCACCAACACCTTCTGCAAACTACTAGACCCCACAATCCACAGTTATCCCAGAGTTCCAACTGTTAATCTCGTTACTTTTGCAGAAATGTGAATTTAAATATGTCAGCATTTAGGGCCACTTAGGGGAGGGAGATCCAAGTCTGCCACATTCCAAGACTTGCTCAGAGTCCAAGTGAAAAGCTGGCAGAGATGATGCTTCACAGTTCAGCATGACATGTTTACAAGAGCAAATCTCTGGCCCTTCCTCCCTCTGCAAAGGTCTTAAACCTTGTTTGTAATATCCCAAAACACATCTCAGTTATTAATTAGAAAATCAATTGTTATCAAAATAACAATTAAAAACGATGACTAGGAGGCAGCTCTGACCCGTGGAGAAGGAAGATCTGACTCAAGGCTTTCTTCCAAACTCAACAAAAGCATTGGAGGTGCTCACCCAGCAAGCAGAGAGTGTGACTGCCCTCCAAGCACACGCAGACATCGCGGCACTGGGCTTCCCGGCTCAGAAACAGGATGAATTTCCGGAAGAGATCGTGGGATTCGATCACTGCCAGACGCTGGAAGACAGGATGGAAGTGCCAGTGAGGCTGGGAAGCACCACATTCCCACACCTGATCTGCCAACAGCACTTGGCACTGGCTTTTCTTCCCAAATAAAGCAGCAAGTTGAGGCTGTTGCCCCACAGAGTGTTTGACACAGAGCTGGGCTGGGAAACAAAACCCCTGGGAGCTGAACAGGTCATGCTGGAGTTGGAGCCAGACCTTTGCAATGATCTGTCTGCAAGAACACAGGATTTGCCCATTTGGCACAAAACCTGCCTGTCTGCACCGAGCAGATTGAATTGGATCAGTGGGCAGCCCCCTGGTCACCCCCACAGAGGTTCTGCCACCCAACAGGGTGATTTTGGCTTTGGCTCTGCCTGTGGTTACAGAAATGGAAAAGGACATGAAAAATTCAAGCTGTGGGTCATATATGCCTTTATTATTTATTTATTTGTTTATTTAGGTATTTTAGGGCAGTTCAGCCCATCATCCCACTGGTGTTAATAACTTCCGCATTAGAAATCCAGAGTATTTGTAAGGATTTGTAAGGTTTTCACAACAGAGAGTTGAAACCGGCAAAGCGAGAAATGCCAAAGCTCCGTTCCAAGAGCTGATAAAATGGAATAACACGTGGCCTGATGTGATAATCAGCAGACTTTTGGTACTCTAAGATCACCCACTTACCTCAGGTGTGAGAGTAGCAAGGTGAGTCATTATAGCAGGCACAGACATGACATGGATCAGGAAGGACCTCAGCAGATTGTCTGAGAACTGTGCAGCTACCACAGGGCTACAGAGAGAAGAGAGACACTTCAGAGCTCAGCCTGACCTGGGAGAGCAACACAGCCTCCAGCTGAGCCATCCAGGACTGGATACTGGGAATTCCCTCAGCAGGAACCACAGACACATGGAATGGGTTGGGTTGGAAGGGAACTTAAAGCTCATCCCATCCCACACTCCATCCACACCTTCCACTATCCCAGGCTGCTCCAAGCCCCATCCAACCTGGCTTTGAAGCATCCCAGGGAAAAGATCATTCACTCACACTTCTGTTCTCAGAGCAAGCTCACCCTGACTCAACTGCACCGTCAAGTTTAGGCTCATGCTAATTCCTGACTTAAAGCCACTCTGATCCGAAAAAGGATGACAGCGAAGTGAGCCATTTGCCTAAAGCAATTTCTTTCATCAGGGTGATATTCTCAATGGCCCAAAAACACTGAATAATTGAAAAGTCCTTAAAAAAAAAACCACTAAAAAAGACAAGTTTGACTGCAAACCCCCCCAAGCAGCTCCAGCTGACTCACCGCAAGGCAAGGGAGAAGATGGCAGTTAAGGAGCCTTTGGACAGGGAAGGTCTGGATCTTGCCAAGCCATTAGTTAGCAAAATCTGGAATGAAAAAAGAAATCAAAATACAAAAACCCTGTATTACTCAGAAAAGAATAATACTATTACTCCTGAAAGACATTAAGTTTATTTAATGCAGAGAAAAAGAACATCAGAGCATCCTAAAATCCAGCTCTTACAAGTTATTTGGCAGAACTAGAAGGGCTTCAGGTTAGTAATGGCAGAACAGAGAAACTGCAATAAAATCAGACACTCTGCAGAACTTATTTCCCCACAACGTGTGCTCACAGGCTTTAAAAATTAAGAGTTTGGTAATGTAATTCTTATTTAAAAGATTCATTACATCAGTTCCTCTCCCCAGCAGAGCAGTAAACAAACCCAACCCATACAATGTGACAGCTGCAAAGTCTGGGAAAATTATTTAGGACTTGTGCCTGTCCATCTCATGATGAGGTGATTAAGCAGGATTTAGGTTCAGCAGCAGCAACAGAAGGGAAAGGGTGGATTTGGTCTCAGGTGGGGACACTCTGCTTTGCTGGAGAAAAACATAAACACCAGCAGCTCTTCCCTGAGACCCCAGCACAGATCCAAAGAGCTCCTGGGGCTGGTTTGGAACAGCCAGGACTGCAGCAGCTCACACTGACCTGCAGCACGGAGTAGAAGCCCTTCTGATTCAGGTGGCCCATGATGTTGGCACAGATGTGGTTCATGGCAGGTCTCAGGGTTTCACCTTTGGGTTAAAGCACTGATGTCACTCCAGCAGCACCACAGCCCCACTCTGACTCCCCCACACAAAGGTTTGTCACTGCCCAAGCCCTTCTGGCACAAAGTCCTTGTTCTTCTACACAAGCTCATCATTTTGGCAGCATTTCACTGTCTTGTTTAAGCTTTAAGAGTCTCATTCCTTCCAATACTTCTCTCTTTTCTACATCTATTTCCTACAAAACCCCAGAGCTAAAAGCACATTACCTTATCCTCTGAACACATCTTGTGTGGGGGAAGGTTTGGAATATTATAAAAACATTATAACGACTGTTGATGTCCTAAGGGAAACAGCCCAATCCCAAGAGGAACAGTCTAATCCCAAGGGAATCCTTGTTTTGTGCAAACACAGGAGGAGAACAAATTTTTGTGGCAACCAAGGTGCAGAAACAGAATCCCAGAAGGGTGGGGGTTGGAAGGAATGTTAAGGATCACCACATTCCAACCCCTGCCATGGGCAGGGACACTTTCTACTATCCCAGGTTGCTCCAAGCCTCGTCCCAGCCTGGCTTTGGACATTTCCAGGGATGGGGCAGTCACAGCTTCTCTGTGAACTTGTGCTAGGATGTCCTGAATACACTACTCTAAATTCAGTAGATTTTAACACTGAGTCCCAAATCAGTGGCTTAAAGACTTGGATGCACCAACCTTTTCCCCGGAGGATTTTCCAGGTGGAAGTGTCTGTGAAGGTGACCAGCATTGTGAGGTGCAAGTTCACCAGTCTGGAGTCCTGCAGGATGTCAGGCTGGGATAACAAACAGCAAGGTTAACAAATCCAGTGAGCCTCGTGCCACCTGCCAAATGCAGGGACAGAAAACACAAACACAGTCCTTACCTTGAGCTGTTTGAGGAATTCACAGCAAAACCACAGAATGTCTTTGATCTGTTTGATCCAGAGGAGTGTGAGGTCCTTGGAGAGTGCCAGTGACACGTACCACACCTGAGGAAGGAGGGATACACAGAGGGATCAGGGTTTGTGCTACTGCTGGGCAGAGTTTGGGAACTGAACCCAGCAGTGGGACCAAGATATTCCCCTCGCCAAATTCCCTGGTCAAAGCACATCACCCATGCCAGAAATCAAGTGCCCTTTAACTCCCATGGCTGTACAGAGTAAAAATATCACAGGAATACTAAGGGACTTGTCCAAACTTCCCTTATGGAATCTCCACAGTGCTCAGGGGCTTCTGAAAGCTAAAAATTACATATTACTAAGGTAAATTCCCAGACACAGAATTAAAAATAACCACCAACCCCTCACCCCTCCAAACCAAACCAAACCAAACCAAACCAAACCAAACCAAACCCCCCTGCTGACCTTGGGCTCGTTCTCCACATCCATGCTGTTCAGGATACAACGGCACAGCTTTTCAAACCTCTGGGAAAATCCAAAGGTGGAATTAGTTCTAACTACAGGAAGGGCTATTATGGAAAAGCACGAGGAACAGCTCAGCAAAGGGAGCAGGATCTCTCTGTTTCAAACCAGCAAATGTTCCCAACATATTCCCGACAGGAATCCCGATGGCTTCTTCCCTGGGAGCACATCGTGTCACGCTGCTGCTGTGTAGAATTCCTTCCTTGGGAACACAGGGCTTTTTTTGGCTGCTGTGCCTACAGAAAACTGCATTTGAGCACAGATTTCCAGGGGACAGAGATTAAAACATCCCCCACTGCTGCTGCCATTGAAACACAGCCTTCCATCTTCCAACTGTTTTCCTTCCAGTCAGTCCTCACAGTTTCCTGGGGCAAAGATCATCATTTCAGGGCTTCACTCTGCACTCACAAATTCAGGGCATGGTGAGAAATACTGCTGGGATAAAAACAGCCTTCCCTGTGCCAGCACAGATCTCTGGGAGCTGCCTCAACACACCTGCCTGGGGAACTGGGGTGTGCCAAAATCCCCAGGCACCACTCAGATCCTGCAGCTGGCACAGTCACCAGGAAAAACATCCATTAAAGGATGTCCTGAATACAGAACCACTGCTGAAAAATTCAAGGCTTCTCCTGTTTCATTCCTACAAGCAGATCCCTTCAGGAAGGGCCAGGAGACAGAGAGAACATTGCTGAATGTAAAATATATTGCAGGAACCTCCAGGAACACTGGGTAAGGAATTAAACATATTTAACATTTTAAAACCCATCCCCAAAAGCAAAGCAGGATGTCAGGGCAGTGTCCTCACCTCCTTGTCCTCCTTGGGACTGAACACAAACAGCAGCTTCCTGGCAATTCTGAACACAGACAGGGCGCTTCTTTTACTTGAGCCACATTCATTTGTCCCAAAGAAATCCTCCACCTCTTTCCTACCAAAGTGGGAAAAACGAGGAGTTAAAAAGCAAGCATAGAGCCAAGGCAGAATTCCCTCCCTGAAGGGGCCCACACAGAACATGGAAAGAGACTTTTTACAAGGGTCTCGAATGACAGGACAAGAGAGAATAGACTCAAACTGACACAGGACAGGGATAGACGGGATATTGGGAAGAAATCCTTCCCTGTGAGGGTGGAACAAGAAGCTGTGGCTGCTCCATCCCTGGAAGTGTCCAAGGGATGGATGGGACTTGGAGCAACCTGGGATAGTGGAAGTTGTCCCTGTCCTTGGCAGGGGTTTGGAATGAGATGAGCTTTAAGGTCCCTTGCAAGCCAACCCATTCCATGATTCCATGAATCCCACACACCTGATCTCCCTCTGCAGGCGGCATCGACACAGGAACCTCCTGACCAGAGCCTGGAGCTGGACTGCAGCTTTTTCCCTCTCCTTGAGCTCCCGCCGCTCCTCCCGTGCCTGCCGGGCCTTGTCCAGGAACTGGGCCCTGGAGGACTGGCTGGCACTGAACATGGCTGGAACCTCTCAGGGCACAAAGGATCCTTGCAGCAAACACCTGGAAAACCAGGAACAGAGTGGAAAAAACACCCAGGGAAGGGCAGTTCTCAGCTGCCAGCAGGGGAGGGGAGAACCCAATAGCAGAGGGAAAAGGGGGAATAAAAAAACCCAGTGACTGTCACGGGGCTGCAGCAGGGACACACAAACACTGACAGGGAATCCTTCCAGCACAGCCCACAGCCTGCTGCAGGCTGGGAGATTTCAAGTGGAAAAACAAATCAATCAGTGTTTGATACTGTGTTGCACTCCCTGCACTCCACCTCCCTTCTCCGGCCTCTGCTCTTTCCTTGGTCACAGATAAGAACAACTCCCCATCCAGGGACAGGAGGCAAAGGGTACAAAGGACACTGATTTATTGCCACTCACCAGATAAAACACCCAGGGTCAACCAGAGCTTCATAATAAAACACCCAGGGTCAACCAGAGCTCCATAAACAGTAACAAGGAACTCACCTGAGGAGTCACTTCTTCAAGGGAAGCCTGTGATGCTCATTTGCACACACATATGATGCCCATCCAGAGGCTTCGGGCAGCTCCTGCATGGACAAGTGCATTCCCTGCGGGTGATTTTGGGATTTAGATTTTCCCTCTGCAGTTCCAAGTCCTTTGGACCCGATTTACCCCTTGCTGCACCTGCAAGAAAAACGGTAAGTGGAAGGAGAAGCAGCACCAGGGTTCGGCGGTCACCAGCACAGGCAGCTGGGGAGGAGGGATAACTCCATGGGTGACAAGGACAAAGCGATCCAGGGTCCCCAGAACCGGAGCAGGTGCCACCCCCGAGTAGGGGGGGGCAGGACCCGAGAGCCACCCACAGCCCCCGAGCAGGGCTGCAGCTCCCGGGACTCGCCCAAGCCACGAGCAAAGCAGCCAGCGAGCCCCCTCAGCCCCTCTCACAGCCCCCGCGTTCCTCTCACAGCCCCCCGGTCTCACTCCCAGCCCCCCCGGGCCCAAGCTCCCACCGCGTCGCTCCCCCCGCCGGGCCCAGGCATTGCCAGCAGCCTCCCCGCAGCCGCCAGGCGCTCACCTTCGTCCCGGCGGACACCGGACCGGGCCGGGCCGGGCCGGGCC
>VZTX01016997.1:0-18207 GCA_013400915.1 Pardalotus punctatus
GAGGACAGTGGAGGCGCCTTTATGGGACGCCCCGCCCCCGGCAGCGGCGCGCGCGCGGATTGGCTACCGCGGCTGATCGGAAGCGGCTCCGCGGCCACGTGGGCGCGTGGCGGGATNGGCCTGCCCCGCGCCCCCTCACAGCCGAGTGGGCACGAGCGGGCGGCGGGAGCGACAGCGCTGCCGGGGAACAGTCCCTCGGCAAGGAATGGGGCCGTGCCCGCGTCCCCGTCCCCCCGGCCCCGGCCCCGGCCCCGGTCGCGGCCCCGGTCGCGGCCCCAAGCAGGGGCCACGGGTCCGGTTCGGGCCCAGCCCCACAGGTAACCGGCCCCTCGCCAGCCCCGCCCCTGCCGACGCTGCCGGGGCTCCGTTGCGGCCGGGGCGGGGCTTTGAGTTAGAAATCAATTCGGATTGTCGAGGGGAGCGTACGGTCAAGGTATCTCCTGGCTCTCCGGAGAGCCGGGAGGGCCACTGCTCCTGCCGCAGCTCCCGGGCTCGCCCTGCCAGCATGTCCCGGTGCCCTCCCGGTCGTGCGGGGTCACTGTTGGTGTGCAGTGCTGTTCCTGGCATGTGCTAGCTTATAAGGGACTTTCAGGTCATTTCAGGGAATCCGTTCCTGGAAGTAGTCACTCATAAGTTATTTTCATAGTCAGTACCTCCAGAGCTGTGTCCGTGCGGTGCAGCTCCCTCCCCGGTGACGCTGCCATCGCAGGCAGCATCCATCGCTCTTCTGGCTCATATTTAGAACTCTCCCCGGGCCTTCTTTGTGACTGTCTCTTCTGATTTCCCCACGATTACAGGTTTTCTGCATTTGGGTGGTCTTAGGACTGCTTTGTACAATTACATCTTTGCCAAAAAACACCAAGGGACCTTTATTTTAAGAGTGGAGGATACTGATCAAAATCGGGTGGTACCAGGAGCTGCAGAAGGAATAGAAGATATGTTGGACTGGGCAGGTATTTAGAAACATCTTTCATTTTTCACCTACTGAAACCTTACTTGTTTCAGAGGTTAACAGTACTCACCTTGAGGGTGGGTTTGACTCTGCCTTTGTAAAGGCTGTTGTGATGGCCTAGCTGTTCAAGTCTTGCTGTGCCGATGTTCCAGGTATTCCCCCCGACGAGAGCCCCGGCCGTGGTGGCCCCGCCGGGCCCTACGTGCAGTCGCTGAGGCTGGAGTTGTACCAACGAGCCAGCGCAGCACTGCTGGAGAGCGGGGCTGCCTATCGCTGCTTTTGCACCCCGCAGCGCCTGGAGCTGCTCCGGAGGGAGGCTCTGCACAGCCAGCAGACCCCACGGTACGAGTCCCTGTCCCCTGGTGCTCCCTCGGGGCTGCATGCTTGCAAAAAGTCATGCAGCAACTAGATTGTGCCTTGCTGCCCGTAGAGAGAGAAGCCATGTGTCACCCTCCAGAGATGAGATGCTTGACTGGATGCATAGTGGGGAGGTTGCAGCTAAAATTCAGGCATCTGCTTAGAGTTTTGGGAATGTAAAAATGACTGATGGTGTTGGCTTTTGTTGAGCAAAAACCTTTGTTCTCATCTTCCAAAGATATGACAACCGGTGTCGGCACCTGACACCCACAGAAGTGGCTCAGAAGCTATCACAGGGCCTTGACTACGTTGTCCGCTTCCGGCTGGAAAAGGGCGTGGAGCCCTTCCAGGACCTGGTCTATGGCTGGAACAAGCATGAAGTGGCTGAGGTGGAAGGTGACCCTGTGATTCTCAAGGGGGATGGCTTCCCCACATACCACCTGGCAAATGTGGTAGATGACCACTACATGGGCATCACCCACGTCCTGCGTGGGACCGAGTGGCTGGCTTCAACTTCCAAGCACCTGCTTCTCTACAAAGCCTTTGGCTGGGAGCCCCCTCAGTTTGGCCACCTCCCACTGCTGCTGAACAAGGAAGGAGGGAAGCTGTCTAAGAGGCAGGGGGACATCTTCCTGGAGCGCTTTGCTCGGGATGGCTTCCTGCCAGAGGCACTGCTGGACATTGTCACCAACTGCGGCTCAGGGTTCACAGGTAACACCATGGGCTCCTGCCTGCCAGGTCACTTTGTGCTGACTTTGTGGCAGGGGTTGGGTTTATTTTAATAGCTGAGAACTTTGTCGGTGTTTGAAGTGGTCAGGAAATGGGTGTCAGGTAACCAGTCAGTCATTGAAGTGCCACCTGGGCTTTTGCAGAGCTCCTGTGAAAGGAGCTGGAATGGTGGAAATCTTTATGCTGCTGTGCAGCCATTAAAATTGAGTCTGGTGCTTAATGGGTTCCCCCTTGGGAAAAACCTCACTTCGAGGTTGAGAAGCTGTGAACTCTTGGGAAAACTTGTATTCTGTGGTTAATAATTGCAGCGTTGTCTGACACCTCTGCTACTTCTCGTTTAACCTGACAGACCACAAGGAGTTGAGTCAGTGTCTCCTTTTGTGGTTCTTGCTGTGTGGAGATCACAAATTAACTTGTGTTCTGAGAACTCTGCTTGGGAATGAAATCTTCCTTGGGCAGTGAAGCGTCCTGGCTGAGTGTTACTTCTCTTTGGCTGGCTGAGGTGGAGGTATTCTGCTGAGGAAGGTGACGGAGCCAAGCGGAATGTCCCAGTTCCCAGAGCCTTGCCAGCAGAGTGGGCTCCTGGGGAGAGGGGAGCATCCTGTGTGTGCCTGCTGCCAGCTCCCTCCTGCCTGCCGGGGGACATGCCTGCTGCTGCTGGCATTGCACAGGTGACTGACCTGTGTCACCTTTCCTCAGCGTGCTGCTGGACCCGAGGCCTGCGATGAGGAGAGCAATGGTTGTTCTGTGCAGGAGCACAGACCCCTGTGATTGCCTTTGGGTTGTGTTGCAGAGAAGCAGATGGGGAGGACTTTGGAGGAGCTGATCTCCCAGTTTGAAGTAGGCAGAATTACAACCCATTCTGCTCTCCTGGACCTTGAAGCTCTCCCAGAATTCAACAGGTAAAAAATTAGTGGTAGCTTTAAAATGTAGTGAGTACCATGTCAGTCAGAATTTATTCCTAGCACTTGGGTTTGGCTGGTGATTTTGTTTGTTGGATCAAGCATGGTCCTGGTGTGGCAGCTTTTGGGCTGTGCTAAGAGGAAGCATAAGTTTCTGCTCACACTGTTCCTGCCTCTTCTCCCATCCTGTGCTTAGACACTGGAGTTGGGAAAGTCTAGGCAGGGGAGGGTGTATCTGGGACAATTCAAAGTCTTCAGCTTAGCTTGAAAATTACATCTAAAAAGAGTTAACACTTTTGGAAGGTTCTCCTGCAAGTACAATTGTGCTGCTAGGATGTTGTGCTGCCAAGAGTAGCCTTATCATCTGTTCACTGTGGGCACAAGAGCTAAATGCTTCCGTGTAGAATGTGTGATTGTGGTTTAGTGTTGCTTTTCTAACAGTTCCACAGTTTTAGCTCAGTTGGTCAGAACATGGTGCTCATAATGCCAAGGTCATGAGTTCAGTCCCCAGACAGGCCATTCGCTTAAGAGTTGGGCTTGATGATCCTTGTGGGTCCCTTCCAACTCAGAATATTCTGTGATTTCTGTGAAATGTGGTTGGGGTGAGTAGATCCAGCGTAACCCAAAGCAATCCAAAAGCAGGTCTTTTCTCTGTTACAGGGTTCACCTCACCCGTCACATAGAGAACGAAGGGCTTCGCCAGAGGCTCGTTAAGGAGCTGCAGGGGCTGGTGGAGCTCGTCTATGGGGATCAGCAAGTGGATCCAGACGTTCTGAAAAAGGAATATGTGGAGCGAGTCCTCCTGCTGAGAAAAGTATGAGCAGTGGTAGAGTACTGTGTCACCATTCTGGCAACTGAGGTGTTCTGGGATTCCTGGATGAAGACTCGGCTGAGCCCTGGGCTGTCATCTGAGCTTTGCTGTGGCACAGCCTGCACACAGCTGTCACGGCCAGTGCCGGTGGCTGTGTGACAGCCAGCTGCCAAAATCCCCTAATACAGGCAGCTGAGCTGTAGGAATGGTCCTGGTGGTCTTTGCAGAGTCTTAAACTCATCCATACTTTCCTGAGCTCCCTCAGCATAGGGACGATGTGTCCCTGCCATGGAAGTGATCATGGAATTGTAGGATGTTTTTGGAAGACCCTTCTGCTTCCCACTCAGAACAGAACTGGGGATACTGGATCAGATCAGCTGCAGCTTTGTCTAGATGAGCTGACAACCTCCAAAGTGCCCTTCTCCTGTAGACCAGGGAGTGGCTGGCTTGGGACAGGAAGGTCCAGCCCCTACATCCCTCATGACAGCATGCAGGTCCCTTGTGCCAGCAGACCACTCACCTCTCCCCTTTGCTGACAGGGCAGTGTAAGGTGCTTCTGCTTTGCTGCTGCCCTGTGCCTTGGAAGCAGAGTCCAAGCAGCCTCTGCCAAGAGGGATGAAGCTCTTGGTGAGATCAGTGGGGTTTGTGTGTTGGGAGCCTGGGGTTTGGTGAAGGGGCCGAGCACTGGCTGGGGAGGGTGACCCCAGCTGTTCCCAGTCTTCTCCTGGGATGCTGCTGGAGTATTTGGGAGATTTCTTGTGAAGGATAAAGCCCTCTTTGTAGGGGCAGGAAGGGACCCAGCTGCCCCAATGGGAGGGCTGCCCATGGCAACAGGATGGTGACTCACGTGTCTTTCCACTGCCTTCTGAAGGGCAGCCACTTCCCCAGCCAGCTCTGAGTCAGCCACACGTGGCTCAGCACCTCGGGGACAACCAATGCTTTCTGATCTGCCTCTGTGTCCCTGCTCACTCCAGGGGGCTCTGGGGGTGGAAAGCCCCACTGCCTCACTGTCAGCAAGTCACATTCCCTCCAAGTAGCGTGAGGTACAGGGCACTGCTGTGAGGCTGTTAACACTGGTGTGAAGCCCAAGCTGGATGGAATTGCTTCCTCCCCAGCACAACCCTCTCTGCCCTGCCAGCTTTGCTTTCTTTCCTTAGGGTCACATAAGCCTCCTGAAGAATCTGGTGTCGAGTGATTACTCTTACCTGTGGATCAGGCCCTCGGTGTCCCGGCAGCAGCTACAAACAATTTCTGCAGAAGTAGATGAAATAGGAAAACTAGTGTTAGGGTAAGTGTTTTGCTGCCTCTGCTGAGTAGTGGCAGCAGTGGCTTCTCATCTCTAAAAATTGTATTCTTAAAAAAGCAATCAAAATTACTGCTTTTCTTGTGGTTTTCCAGGTCTGTAGCATAATTTTATGGTTTAAACTTGCTCCTTTGAATAAGCTCTGGTTCTGGTGAGCAGAGGGAGCACCCTGGCACAGGGTAGCAGTGAGAGGTAGGAATCCTGTGGTTTTCATGTCTGCAGACTGTAAGGATATCTTCTTTCCTAAAGGCTCATGACAAGGCAGGCAGCTGCCTTGACTGTGGAGGAGTTGAACAAAGACCTGAGAAAGCTCCAGAAGCAAACCAGAGAGACCAAGTACAGCAGCATGATGCAGCTCCTCCGCTTGGTGCTCAGCGGGCAGCAGGTAAAAAGAATAGTTCTGAGATTATGTGCAATCTACTTTCACAGAGCTCAAACCCAAATTTTACAAAAATTCTCCAGAGCCTAATCCTGGCTCAGCTCTGGTGCTAATCCTTCAGGTCCATCTGACCAGGGATGGAATTTACCTTCAGGAGGAGAAACCCCAAACGTTTGTTTGGGCTGCTAATGACCCCTCCCCTGAAGTCTGGCAGCAATCTGAGAGCAAATCACTCCGTCGATTCCATCACCATGATGCACAAACATGCTGGGAAGTTTCTGTTCCCATGTGTTCAGTGACTCCTTCTGTGTTTGCAGCATGGCCCGAGCGTTGCCGAGATGATGGTGACCTTGGGAACCAAGGAAGTGTGTGGCCGGATACACAGAGCATTGTCCAGCTGACATGGGACATTGGAGATGCTGCCAGGCCGCGCATTCGGACAGCACGGGCAGCACCTGCGTGATCATCTCTGATCAGATGAGCTGGGCTTTAGGCCAGGCAGATGTCTGTGCTGTTCCCACGTCTGTATGAACCTGCACTGTGCACAAACCACTGCGTCTGGGAGAGGAACCAAACCCAGATTCAACTCGGTCCTGCTGTCACGTCGTTCAAGGAGCCTGGTTTGCAGGGTGGGAGAAAAAGATGTGTATCACCGTTTAAATTCAGACCATGTGGACAGAAAGTAACTGAACTTCTGGTAGCAATAGATCAGATTCTTTTTGGAGAGGGCCTTGCAGTCAGGGTACCTACAGCTACACAACACAGTTCCCCAATAAATACCATGGAGGATTATTTGTGTGTATGTATAAAAATATATAGCTGTTGCCCTCTTAGCTGCCCTGGTGTCCTACCAGGCTGAGTGAGCTGCTTGGATAGGGGGACTCCTCCCTGTGTACTGTGTCATGTGCATGGTTCTACTAAAAATATCCCTGATCAGGAGATTGGGATGTTTTTTCCTCTTTTGTCTGATGCCCTTTTAATTATTAAATTAATGTGGTGACTGATTCTGTCCTCATGAATACTCTGCGCGCCAGCCAGGGGAGGAGCTCTGGAGGGGTGTTGGCAGGGTGTTCCGCTGAGCCCACGCCCACAGCGAACGCTTCCACGCCACCAAAACTCACGTGGGCTTCCCACGGGGGCGTGCAGGGTGCGGGGGCGGGTGGATCTGCTTCCTGCTGGGGCGGAGCGGACAGGAGCCCATGGCTGGCACCGGGGAGCTGGAGCTGTGGCTCAGTGAGTGGGGCTGGGGGTTGGGGCTGGCTTGGCTGCTGGCTCCGGTGCCACTTCCAAACCGGGTGGGCACTGGAGCGGTTTCATCTCCATGGGGAAGGGCCCATTGCAGAGTGATGTGGGTGCTGTCTTTCTGCATCTGTCCTTTTCCCCTTCTGTCCTGTCCATCCTCGGCCCCCAAAGCTGGCTGTGTGACAGACTTTGGAGTAGATAAAGCCAAAAAAGTTTTTTTCCTCAATTTAGCTGTGCAGAAGTGTAGACTGCCTGTGTTCCAGCACAAGGTTTGCACTGTGGTCCTGGGAGAGCTGCCTGTAAATGGTTTTTAAGTTCCTCATGCTAAAAGCAACATCTGCTGTTGTCAGGCTGTGCTTGACTTTAAGTGTGTGCTTGGGACTATATTTTTAGGCAGATTTTAGTAACAGCTGTTTCCTGCTTGTCCTGGATCTCCCCCTTCTGCTACAGAAAGCCCTGGAGCAGCAGCACCAGTGAGGTCTGAGCTGCTTCCTGCCCTGAGCACTTGCTCACACTGAGGCTGGGCTTTCCCTCTTCCTCTCTTGTTTTTCTCCCTCTTTAAGATAAGGCCACTGACCCAAGTATCCCCGGGGAAAACTGGGAATGCATCCAGCGGTTCTGCGACCAGGTGAACGCCGACATGGAGGGGTAAGGCAGACACACAGCCCTTTGTGTTTGCCCAGGCTGCGTCTGTCTCTGAGCTTCCCTCGTGGCTCTGCAGAAATGGGGCCTGGGGCCACGGTGTGGGGAGCTGGAGAGGGAGCTGAGGGGGCTTGCTGGGCTATGCTTCTCCCGGGAGTGGAAATGAGCTGGAAAGGGGTGTATGTCTATGTGATGGAGGGTGATGTCTGGGAATGGGCTCTGACATGAGTTGCTGGAGCCCACCAGGCAGCAGGTCCTGCTGGCTCTGCCCTCAGCAGTCCCTCAGGAGTCTGGGCAAGGACTCCTGCTTTGGGGTTCTGCAGGGAAGCTCCAAGAGAGTTCAGCCTCAGCTTTTCCTTCTGGACGAGTGGAGGATCTCTGCTGAGACTTCTCCACCTTCCATCTGACAGTCTGGGCTCTGTGGGAAGTAGCAGGGACTAACCAAGCAAATGACCTGTTAAATCTTAGTGATCATCTCTGTGTTTAGAGCAGACTGAGTTCAGAGCTCATAGTCTGGTGCCCAGCTCATGCCCAGGAGCTGGCATGGGCTGCCTTGGCTGTCATCGAAGCTCCTGCAGCTGCAGAGAGCCAGCTCTTGTTTGTGGTGCCTGTCTAGGGACCCCCAGCCTGTCCTCACTGCTCCCTCCCAAAGGACAGCAGCTGGGCATGGCTGGAGGGCAGTGCTGGGATCACAAATTCACCCCTTGTGTGTATGCACATGTCCCTGCCTGAGTGTCTGTCCTGTTGTGAATCCAGCAGTTGCTCTTCTCTGCAGACCAAAACCAGCAGCATTTGTTTTTCCTGGGAACTTGTGCATGGTGTGACTTGCTTTGCTCTTCCCCAGCCCGTTGTTTGCGCTGAGGCTGCTGGCACACAAAATCCAGTCCCCTCAGGAGGGAGAAGCTCTCCATGCTCTCACAGTAAGTACTTCAATCTGCACACGAAGCAGCCACTTGGAAACAGAGTTTGGCAGGTAGAACAGCAGAGTAGACAGGATATCTCTCTCTTCCTTTTCTCTTAGATGTCTCTCCCTTTCTCTTTCTCTTGGATGCCTCTCCCTTTTAACTTTCCCTTGCACAAGGAGTACAGAAACCAGGGCACAGTGGAGGGAGTAACTGCTTCTCTTCCTCCCCACGTTGCTCTGCTGAGGTGTTTCATTGGTCTGCAGCTCTGGCTGCCTGAGCTGTGTCCCACCACAGGAGCAGTAGCTCAAAAGTTGTTAGTGATGGGTAGAACAGAGCAGGTAGTGTTAAATGTGCTGCTTAGGAAGGTTGGATGAAGGAATAAAACATGTTCTTGCTGCATGACTTTCTCAGTTATCTTGTATTGGTGAATGCAGTGCCAGAAAGTTCTTAGATGTAGTATCATAATGACAAAGTTTTTGAAAGCTCCCCAAGCCTTGTGTGTTCAGTTCCTGTTGGTAACATTTTGTTTTCTGCAGGTGCTGGAGACCTGTGTGAACAACTGTGGTGACAGATTTCACAGTGAAATGGCAAAATTCAGGTTTCTGAATGAGCTGATTAAAGTGCTTTCCCCAAAGGTAGGTGAAGGTGGTTATGGGGTGTTTCAGGATAAGAAATTCAGCTCTGCTTTATGACAGGCAGTGGGATCTTCTGGCCGTGCTCCTCTTCATTGGGTAGGCCTGGGCCTGCCTGAAACATTCTTTCAGCATCACAGTGATCAATTCCCCTTTCTGGTGGATCCTACACACATTTACCACTGCTACGTGTTTCATTTTCCATTGAATTAGCCCAAGGACAGAGCTGATTTCAAAGAAATGCTCAACTGAAGAACAAAACTCCTTGTCTCAGTCTCAGACTTGGTAACAGGATTTCAGTGAAACCACAGAATGTAAAGAATAAACCACTGAAGACAATTCTGCTCGCTGCTCTGAGAGGTCAGGTATCATTTAATGAGTTTGAAATCCCTGGTCTTGGGGAGGTTTGTGTTTTTATAATAAAAGGAGTGCTCATAGGCAAAAATGAGACAAATTGGAGAAAACATCCCGATGCTGATAAGAGGCAATAACTTTTGTTTCTGGTTTTGTTCAGTTTTCATGTGTCTGGGGCTGGCTGAGGCCAGTGGTGCAATTGCATTGCAGCACTGAAGGGAGGTGTTTAAAGTCAAGCACAGAACTGTTTTCACTAAAATAAAATAACCTACCTTGGGTTTTGGATTCAATAACTGATCAGAGAAGTTTGAAGTGTTTAATTTTGATTATTACAGATTATGTGTGTAATTGTCATACACTCCATAGCATTCCTTGTGTTTACAGCCATAGCTCTAAACTGTTTCCTAAACTTTGAGATACACAGTTAACAGCACTGTGAATAAACTCATAGGAATCCATTTTGTCCTTAGTCTCTGCATGTAAACTCCTTGGGGCTGGATCCCTGTGCCAGATCTGGCACCAATTCTTTGGGTTTGAGCTTTTTTGTCTTTCTTTACTTTCTTGTTTTCAGTACTATGGAATTTGGTCTTCAGAAAAAGTCAAGTCGAGGGTCACAGAAGTGATATTCAGTTGGACAGTCTGGTTTCCTCAGGAAGTCAAAATTCAGGATGCTTATCAGATGCTGAAGAAACAAGGTTCAGTTCTGTTATTTCAGTTTCCTTTTTAGCCTCCCAAGCCCGTGGTTTCCCCCACAGATATCTGCCCCCATCAGCTTGTGACTCAGCGTTTTCAGAAAATGCTGTGTGTAAGAAAAAGGGACAAAGGCCATGCTTCCCAGGCTGTTTGGGTTCTGAAGGATAAATGGAACTGTTCAAAGGGATTTTCCAAAGAGCAGCCTTCTTGAGCCACAGCTCAGGCCAGTCTGGAAGCCTCTGTTCACACTGCGTGCAGTGAAAAAGTACGGGACAAACTCAGAAGTGATCTTTGTCCTGGAATACTCTCCCAGGGTTATGAGAGATGAATTCAGAGGGATCCTGGGATGAATTTTTCATCCATTCCATTATATTTAGTCATCCTCAGTGGTATTTTAATCCAGATATCTGTGCACAACCTCATGCATGTTGAGCATCGAGGGTTCAGCAGCTTGGGCATCACTGAGCAACTACTGTTACCTGTTCCAGGGATTGTAAAAGAAGATCCCAAACTGCCAGAAGACAAAATTTTACCTCCTCCTTCTCCAAGACCTCAGAATTCTATTTTTGACACAGATGAAGAGAAATCCAAGGTAAACCTTAACAGTCTTCATGTCATGCCCTCTCTTTTGTACTGATGAGAAAAGAGGGTCAGTAATATTTTGGGAGCTGATGTTTCAGACAGACTATCTCAGAATAATGCTGATCCTGTCTGCAATGTAACAACTAGAGAACTCTATGAGGCTTTGTCAGAAATATTTGCTTAGTAAAAAGTGAACCTTTTTCACAGAAAAATATCAGTTTCTATGAAACCTCACCAAGGGAGGGCTTCTCCAGGTCTTACAGAAGTTCTGCAGAGCCAGAGTTCCTAACCCTGAACAGCCAGTGTATGCAGGCAGCAATATAACATGAATTAGATTATGGGGCAGGACCTGACATACTTCCAGGATTACAGGAGCATTCCTGCAGCAGGTGTCTCTTGTGTGTGATGCATGCCTTCAGCACAGTGCCCAGAAGCTGCTGTTGATCAGTGCTGTCCCATCTCTGCCCTGACAGCTCCTGGCCAGGCTCCTGAAGAGCAGCCACCCCGAGGACCTGCAGGCAGCCAACCGCCTGATCCAGAGTGTGGTTAAAGAGGTAGGAATTCCCGGGGAGAAGACTCTTTGCAGCCAGGGAGGTTGGGAGGGAACTTGGCCATTCAGTTTTTGACAGGAGACCCTGTGTACTGCAGGCCCAGAGGAGGGGCCATGTTCAGTCTTTCCAAATTTTCTGAATTTACAGCATGGGATAATTTTGTTTTGTTGCCATAAAATATGCCATTGCCAGGAAGAGGGAATATGTGGATGTGCATACCCAGGAGTCTGTACAGCAGGACACTTCCATGTCAGTGGGACCTTGGCACTAGTACTGCAGTAGTGGTAGGAAATTTCAAAAAATAAACTCAGTTTCCAGGTGGAAAAAAGCCACTTCTGTACAAAACTGCCTCTTCCCTGCACACTGTGTGTTTGTGCACATCTGGCCTGTCTGTTTGCATATTCCATCTGAAGGAGCATCCCACTTCTCTGCTTGCATAAGAGATTTGGTTTAACAAAGCCCTGTGGTCGTTTTGAGCGTGTCGTTCTGTGTGGCAGAAGCCACCAACTCTCAGCTCAAATTTTGAAGTCACACTTGTGCGTGTGTTCTCACCTGTGCTGCTTTGTGCCTTCTCTACCTGCTATAAAATATTAATAGGAAGCAGCTCCCCAGGTGTGACCCAGAGTGCTCCAGCCAAGCATGTGCACTGGCTGTATCAGCCAAATCATCATCTACCTTTATTTCATTTTTCATTGCAGGAACAAGAAAAGTCAGCTCAGGTGTCCCGAAGAGTGAATGCCATCAGTGAGGTTTCTGAGAGTGTCGAACGTATGGATGAGTTACTGGAGAACTACAGGAGACATGAATTATCCCCAGCTGACCAGGAGACCCTACAGGTAAATGCTCTTTTTCCTGCATAAATGCTCTTTTTCCTCCCTCTTCTAGAGGGAGCATCACTTGCAGGTGATTGTAGAGACAGAAGTGTGATGATGTCCAGAGCAATGAAACATTTCCTCCCCAGGCTCTGTTCCAGCGCTGTGAGAAGCTCAGGCCTCTGCTCTTCCGCCTGGCCAGCGAGGCGGTGGCTGACGAGGAGGCTCTAGGTAAGAGCCAACACTGTCCTTGTGGTTCTTTGCAGCTGTGACAGGGCTATGCCCTGCCCTGGAAGGGGAGTGCTTGGGCACTTGGTACCTTGTGGGCAAAGCTCCCTGCTTTCACCATGAAACCATGCCCAGGGGAAGTGGCATTGGGTCTCCTCCTGCCCATCTCTGAGGAAGCTTTAGTTTTCACTTGGAGCCCAAAGTTAAACAGTGAATCCATTTCTTCCAGCTGAGGTGGTTTCCTGAGTACTTTTGAGTTCTGATGTTCAGAGAACTGAAGGGTTTGAGGCCTTTTCTCTCCAAAGATTGAAGTTCTCCCTGTATATAAACACAGAAAGAAGAATATATTTGGAATTTTCAAGTGTAATACCAAGGAAGGTGTCCTGGTTTAAGCTATGGTAGAGTTAATTTGATAAGGGTAGAATCTTTGAATTCCACAACTGGCATTTCATTCCTGTCCATATGCCTTGAAAACCTGACTGAGGCAATGGTTACTGAACAGACATCTTAAACAGAAGCCCCAAGAGCTCAACTGCACCTCACACCTTCCTTTCATACCCATGGGTGCCAGGGCTCTTCCGCTGGAGAGTGCTGGATTATAGACTCAAGTGCACTGGGAAAACTTATGGAGAACAAGAAAGTGCAGAAGAGATGGCAAGAATTAAGAATACTTTAGAGATGGGATAAGATTTCAAAGTAATCTTGATAAATGAGAGAGAGGCCTGAAATCAGCAGCTGTGTGTGCAAAACAGAATGAAAGGAGAGTGAGGAGCTGAGGACAGCCTGCTCCATTGGCTTTCACTCCTGAGCTATGCTGTCCCTTCCTCATGAGCTGTTTGGGGAGTGCCGTGGAACTGAACTGACCTTCCCATTGGAACATGAGTATTTTGTATCTTCTCTGGTTTCCCAGCTGAGATCCTGCAGGCCAATGACAAGCTCTCAAGGGCACTGGGGCAGTACAGGCAGATTGTGGCCAGCCAGGAGAATGGGGATGGAGCAGGTTCAGCTGCCAGTTCTGCCCACTCACCAGGTGAGGAGCACCCACAGCATCCCATGGCAGCTCTGCCCTGCATGCCAGGTGGGAGCAGGGTTTGGGAGGGAAGGGCTTCTCAGAGAATAAATATGGAGAAAGTCCTATAACACAGGAAAAATATTGTGTAACCATCATTTTCTTTTGCACATAGTTGAAAATATTCCTGAAGTTCCTCGCCTTTCAGGCACACCTGTACCCATGGATGTGCTATTCCTTTCCAGAGGTTCTTCTCTAACTCTGTCTCTGTTTCCAAAGCGTGCAGAGCAGCCCCACGGCGCATGAAGAGCTACACCCTGATTGACTTCTCCGAGCTGAAGGCCATGGCCCAGAGTCCCCCAGACCCCTTTGCAGACACACCCTCGGCCTCCTGCCACAGCAGCACAACCTCCACCTGCCTGATTGAGGAGGAGTTACAGTCCTTAGGTCTGTAGGTGCAGTCCAGTGTCACCATTGTTACTGGGGTTCGTGGTGTTTAATAAAGAGAGGAGAGCCTTGACTTCAGTGTCAGTCCCAAGGGAAAATAGGGCCTCTCAGGTGTAGGTTTTCAAGGATGCAGTGTCTTTAGTGGTGTTAGACTGTAGCCAAAATGCTGTTAAACAGCAAAGGAAGAACCTGTGGAATATCCCTCTTTTCTGTAAATTATCTGTGATATTTTGGTCTCTTAGGTCTCAGCAACTCCCCTGTCATACAGAAAACACCACCTGATTTTGGCCTAGCAGAGGTGAGTGATGCTCAGATATTTGCAGTCCATAAGGTATAAAGGACAAAAATCAGAGATGATTCCTGGTCTGGCTTTCCCTGGCAGCCTTTTTGGTGTACCTCTCTGTTCTTAAGGGAAACTGGAATCCTCCTCCTTTCAGTTAATCTCTCAGGTGCAGTTTGCAACCAAATTACTCATATCTATTTCTACTTTAGGCAGTGGTATTATAAACAAAGTTCTTTTCAGTGTAACAGGTTTATTTTTGCTGATATTATATAGCATGAACTCAGAGTGCCTTATTTTCCAGCTTGCTGTACACAATGGATTTAGGGAAGGTGCAAGTGCTCAAACCCTGGGACCACAGGAGAGCTGGGAAGACAGCTGTGCAGGGAAAAGTGAATTCCAGAGCCTGGATGAACAGCTCTCTCCACTATCCAGGACCAAGACATTCTCTTTGTAAGCAAACTCTGCATAACAGAGTCAGGTTTTGGGGCTGATGAATTCTTTTACAGCGGAGAGGTTTAAGAAAACCTTTCAGCTACCCTTGGTTAGGGATGGCAAGTGATCCATGCACTCATTGGTTCTGTCCTGCAGTTGTGCACCTGTTAATTGCACTTTGTGTAATTGCACACCAGGACCTTCCAAGGGTCAGAAACTTGGGGAGACAAATCCTCTTGGTTGGTAACTAGGTGATGTGGAGCCAAAAGAACAAAAATCCTACAGTCAAACCTTTTTATAATAACCTGTCACTCAAAAAGTACTTTCCTCAGCTTTTTCCAGACTGTGACAAAGTAGTTTCCTGGCATTCAGTGGAATCTTGGAACAGTTCACAAATCAAATTAATCTCCACAGATTTTTGGAGCAGAGGACTACTACGATATGCTTATACAGTCTGCCATAATACAAGAAATTTTACTGAAGATTTCCAGCTTCTTGTGAGGTCTTTGAGCTGGAATTTACTTTAATCTTCCTGACAGCTCCAGAGAAGCTGTGCACAGGGAAAGCAGACTTCCAAAGCCCTAAAACTAGGTTTTACTATAGTAACAGAACCAAAATCTGCCTTAATGAATTTTGAAACAGCAAGATCTTCCACAGATGATGGAGTTTTTGAATTTCTCAAGAATTCAAAGTGTAAGCCTGTAGTTTCTTTGTACCTGAAGGGGATGAGGGATTGGGAATACAGACAGACACAGCAGAAGACGATATATTCCCTGCAGTATCCTCAGTTAATACAAGCTTTCTGCATGCTTTTCTTTCCAGGGATTTATCACCAATGAAAATGCCCTTTCCAGATCTTCCAAATAACTCAGTGGCAGATTCTCCACTCCTCAGTCCAGGCTGTGAGCTGAAGCCTGCTGCCTCTTTGCATCTAGCTTCCTATGATGCTTCTCTAGAAAATCTTTTTGTCCCTTTAATTTCAGTTACACCAAGTAAGTGCAATTCTGTGCCCCAGCTCTGCTTAATAGAGCTCTTCCATGAGTTTTGCAGGACAGAAAGCCAAAGTAGCTACATGCTGTGTGGGTCGGCTTGAGACAAGTAATGACTGTTTTGTGAAGGGCTTTATGTACCTGAGAATTTGAGCAGGTGCTAGGGATCATAGCATGGCAATGTCCTTAACCTCCGTACTCATTACTCAGGAGTTTCCTGCCCCAGCTAATCTTTGTAAAATCTTTTTGCAAATCTTTGTGCTTCTAAACTTTCTGTCCTTTGCACCTTCAGTCACACTTCAAACAGTTCTTCTACCAGGGCCTAAAAGACACTTGTGAGTAGGAGTTGGCCCACTTCCTAAAGCAGAGCTGTTCATTCCACCTCTGCTTTTTGGTTTCACACTGTATGGCCCAGCTCTGCAGTCCCTCCCCAGAGTGTTTCCTGGGTATGTGTCACCCTGGGGTCTCAGCCCAGAGCATGTCCTCCTGACCGGGCCACAGAGCCTTGGCTCTTGCTGTTGCTGGAAGAGGACAGGTGCACAGGCATCCTGATCTGCCTTGAGTCTCAAGTGAAGGACCTAGCAGATTTTGGAAGGGCTGGATGGTGACAGTCAGGTGTGAATTTGCCAGGCGTGGATGGTAAGGGGCCAAATCTTCTGTACGCTAAGAAAGACACTTTGCTTTTCCCACCATATCTCTGTTGGATCCACACCTGACTCCTCTTGCTGACTGGTGAAGTCTGAGCTGCTAAATCCCCAATGCAGACATTCAGATTCCTGTCTGCCTTAGAGGCAGATGTAAATCAGGGACAGGTGCTGTGTGCCACTTCGTCTGTCAGTTTGCTGAAGTAGAAGTTTGTCTGCATTTTCCTTTTTGCTGTTCCTTATCCCATCTTTCCTGTTCACCCTTGGATAGGAGAGGAATTCAGGCTTTGATTCTGATACTCCTTTTGTTTCTGGCAGGCACTATCTGTCCACTCACTGTGTATGACAGGAATGGTTTCAAGGCCATGCTCCACTTCTCCAGAGACCCGGCTCCTGGCCGGCCCGATGTGCTGGTGATGGTTCTGTCCATGCTGAGCACCTCACCTCACCGCATTAAGGACATAGTGTTCCAGGCTGCAGTCCCAAAGGTGAGAAGCCTGTGACAAAGTAGCAGAGATTCTCAGAAATGTCCTGAGAAGAAGGTTCACCATTTCTTGCTGAGTATTTGCCTTGTTCATGGGAAATTGTGTGGCTGCCTTTCCCTGCACAGAGAACCTGTTGTACAGTGGTGTCTGTGGTGTTGGTGCCTGTTTCACAGTATGTATCCATGGCCTTGCCTACAGCGAGAGAGGGCTCCAGAGCTGCTGCTTCAGCCTCCTGGGTAGGGCTCTGTGCTGCGTGTGCATGTGCAGAATTGGCTGTTTAGGAGTATCTGCCTTTAGATGCAGGCTGTGCTTTTCACTGAATGACAGAGTCTGGCTGATGTATCTTTAACCAGCTCCGTGGCTCAGTAATGCTCCCCTAGCCCTTTCCCAGCATGGACTAAAAAGTGTTTCTTTTGTTTTCTCTTTCAGACCATGCAAATAAAGTTACAACCAGCCTCCGGTTCTGAGCTGCCAGCCTTCAACCCTCTCCTGCCGCCTGCAGTGGTGTCCCAGGTGCTGCTGCTCGCCAACCCACACAAGGTGCTGCTGATGGGCACTGGGAGTCCCACTGGGGTGTTTGCATGAAAGTTGGAGAGAGTCTTAATAATGGGGAGATGCAGGGGAGAGACGGGGCAGTCTGGGCTGCACTGGGAAGATGTTTTCCTGCTAGAAGAGCTTTCCAGAGCTATGGTATGAAGGATTGTGTGGGCAGCTGTTGCAGGGGCCCACACACTTCTGGGCCATCTGAGCACAGATACAGCTCCAGGCACTCACTGTACAGATGTTGGCAGCTGATGGAACACAAGGGCACCCAAGGCAGAAACGATGGGTGACAAAACTATTGCATTGGTGGATAATTATGAGACCCAAGATTGGTGTAAGGAACCCTCTCTCTCTCTCTCTGAGAAGGCTGGCCAGGCCTAGATTGCTAATGTGCCCTTGGGTGGCTTGCACAGGTCTCCCAGTTGCTCTTGTCTATCTTAGGAAGATCCAGGGTTTCCTTCTGTGAAGAGCTTCTGCAAGGCTGGTGTTTCCCTTTCAGAGATGACTCGCTGCAGCAAGACTGTGAAGGGTGAGGGAGTCCAGGAGTTTATAATCATGGTGTGCCCCTCTCTCTTTCTTTCTCTCTCAGGATCCCATCCGACTGAAGTACAAATTGCTGTTCACGCAGGGCGTGCAGCCCTTCAGTGAGGTGGGAGAAGTGACAGGCTTTCCAGAAGCAGAGCTCTGGGGCAGGAGCTGAAGTCCAGCTGGCTCGGACACTGTCACGTGCCTTAGCCGGGGATGGGGAGGGACTGGGGGCCAGCAGTGCTGGCCAGCACTCCATAAGGGTACCATTTCTCGGGATCTGCCCTCCTTGCTCCTTTTTGTGCCTGGCCAGAGGAGTGTGAACTAGCTGCTTCTGCCACAGCCTTTCCCTGCAGCTGTGTCTGCTTTACAGGACCCTGCTGGAGAGCTCCGCAGCCTCGGTGCTTCTGCCGTGCACACCTTTACTGCTGCTTTCTGGGCCATTTCCCCTTTACTTTTTGAATTAAAAAAAAAAAACCAAAAAACAATGAATCTACACCAGCATTCAGCCCCCGGGCCAGCCTGCCTGGAGCCAGGGCATCGCCTGTTCCAGGGACACAGGGACACCCCCGGGCTCTGTTTTTCTCGTTTTCCCGGGGTCTCTGCCGAGGTGCAGCGGGGGCTGAGGGGCGGGGGGCGGTGGGCGCCGGTACCGGGGTGCGATGAGAGGCAGCGGGGCCGAGCAGGGCGGGTACACGGCTGTGGGGCGGTGACGGGCGCTGGGCACAGACCTCGCGGGACGCGGCTTTCGGGCGGTCACCGCCCCGGGACCGCCC
>VZTX01016999.1:0-18599 GCA_013400915.1 Pardalotus punctatus
TCCGCACACGCTCCGCGCTCAGCGGCTCTGCCCGGCCGGCTCCGCACACGCTCCGCGCTCAGCGGCTCTGCCCGGCCGGCTCCGCACACGCTCCGCGCCCGGGCGGCAGCGCTGCGAGCGGCGGCAGCCGCATCCCCGCGATTATTATTACTCCGTGGCTCAGCCCCGGCTCTCTGGTTTCATTTCCTTTTTCCTGATCACGATTCAAATACAATAGAAGGAAATCACACTTAAAGAGACAGCTGCCCGTTTCTTAACTGCACTCCTGGGGATTCGGCAATACAAACAGCAGCATCACGACTCGCTGGGTTCCTTAAAGAGACAGAGCGGGGCTCCCCAGAGCCAGGGCTGGGGGCTGCCGAGGCGTTCTCACGTTATTATTCCCTTACTAACGCTGTGTGGGTGGGCAGCGGGTGGGCGATCTGAAAATGATCCCAAGGGCTGGAAAAAAAAAAAAATAAGCGCCTGGTTCCGGATTGTGCCGCCTTCTCAGCTGCGCACGGGAGCGACACTCACCATCCCTCTCCTTCTCTGACACCAGTGTGCACATGCCCACACGCACACATGGGTTTGTACAGCTCTCCCAGAGCCACAGGTAAAGATCCCAAGCGTTATTTGTCCGTCCAGAGTTCAAACGGGTCAGCTCGATCGTGTCTCATTTATAGCCCGAGAGAACATTTACTTCCAGGCCCCCCCAGTTCTCGGCAAGCTGTGTAACACATTTACACCCTGACGCCCTGTGATGGCAGTGAGCTATAAAAGCCGGCGAGTACCAACTATCGATCTGTAATTAATCCAAGAGAGGCTAAAGATGGGGAAAGCCTGGTTGGAATATGTCTATTTTCCCTCCCAGCCTTCCTCCTGTCCATCAGCACAGCACATCCCGGAAAGGACTGATTTACAGCGCCGGAGTGAAAACTATTGCAGCAATCCGAGCCTTTGCCAGTCTCTGGCATTGGACACTGGCCCTTGCTGGAGGCAGAGTTCTAGATGAGATGAACTGCTTGCCCTGTTAATTCCTTTAAAAACAGTAAAGAAATATCTGGAATAAAGCCCCGGAGAGTAGTAGTAGCAATACTTCACTTTTATATTAATTCCCAGAAGAGAGAATGTATTTGATGTCTATTTTTATGACTACATTCCCTTTTTTTCCCACATTTTTGGTAGCTGGGGATATAATGTCTGCAATACATTAATGATCCCAAGATTAGTAATGTCAGCAGAAGGACTGTTATTCCTTTCAAGGGGCTTTGAACCAAGCTCTTGAAATACTTTAGAGCTCTCACTGGTCATTAGAACACATCTTTCTTATTCTTTAAACACATTATCTCCGATGTATTTTAAGCTATTACAGCAGGACAGTCACTCTCATTTCTGTTGAAGGAAAAGGCTCTTTTGTTAGGTTTTTGCAGACAGGACTGAATTATATGATGACTATTTCATTTCTGGTGTGTTTACCCTGTGATCAGAAAAGTAAAATGGAAATCTTTCCAGAAGACTGAATAACTAAACTATTGCAAGACACCATTAAAAAAAGAAAAATATGCCAGGAACTTCACTTGGTTAAAAAAATCAGAAATTGAATTAAAGGTAGCTCAAAAATAAGCAGGAGGACATCAATCATGTTTTTAAAAACCCCAAGACATTTCTGTGAGCTTGGTTTCTCCTGTGTCTTGACGTTTAACCCTGATGATTGGGGTACTGATAAACTTCCAAAAAATTGGTATTCTGATAAACTCCTGATGGAATAATGTGAGCAATTCCATAATGCCAATAAATATTCTGGTTTCAGAAGTTGTGCACACACTGCAGATGTACTGGCCTGCTGCCTCTCGTCTATTTATTTTTCCAAAAATTCACAGGAAATTAATATATTTAAGACCTCTCTCCCTTTGTGTATCTAAAAGAGATCAACTGGTTCAAAAGTTTGGTGAGGGACGGAAACATCAACATTGGCACATAAGGAATTACTTAATTCCTGAGGAAACCTACATAAAAATGAGGACTTGTAATACACAGTGGCCAGCGATTATTAGAAAAAACAATTTTTAAGGTTTTGCAGTTCCTTGCTTTTCTCAGACCACCTCAGCTCTGGCGGATAATGAGATATTTCTCATATTCATAGTTGAGCACATGCACTGATGGGCAGACCAGGAACATTTTCTGCTTTGCCAGATCAATCCCTTCACCTGCAGAAAGTTTTTCTGCATAAAATCAGTGGAGCAATGTGCAATGCAGAAGCTGAAGGGGACAATTTGTATGTGTTTGATTTTTGGCAGTCAGATCCAGAACAAACTTTCCTAGATGAAGTCAGATCTTTAAGCACTGAACTCGTGATAGCGCTGGGATCACTCCATGGGCCTGCAAGCACCATCTGTCTCCTCATCTAAAGTAATTGTAATTAAAACTGTGAGATTATTTCTTGTGTTCTCTCAGTTCTGTGAAGGAGAGATGCCAGGCAAAGTCGTGAGCAAAGAGAAGTGGGAAAAAACTGGATTTGCAGCAAAAAGCTCAGCAAGAAGGTCCTCAGAATGCTGACCAAGAGCTGCATCTTCAAATACCTCTGAGGAAATGCACCTTTCTGGGACAATTCCATTTTCAGTCATTTGGTTTATATATAATAAACTCTTGCTCTGGACAGAGAAATTTGGCCTTTCCAGCTGAGCACTTTCTGTCCCACCAGAAGAGATGACCAGTAGTCAAGAAGGACTTTTTCTTTCATGTTGAGCAAGTCCCTTAATACCTCTTTGCCTCAGTTTTCCCATCTGCAAATGTTTACTTTCCTCAGCAGAATTGGCTGTTGATTTACTTTTGCCTCCCGCTGAATAACGTTCCCAAAGACAAAGTGTTATTCAGCGCTGGAGTCGGTGCTGCCGACATTTCCTGCCCAGGCACAAAAAGACCAGCACTATTTTTAGTGAGGGCTTTTCTTTCCATTGTTTCTTTCTCTGTGAAGCTGGATTTTCCAGTGCTCTTTAGTGTGGCTTCTGTGTGCATGTGCACGTTCATTGATTGAGAATCCTGAGGGTTGAGTTTGGGTTTCAATTAAGTTTTATTAATAAAGATCACTCTATAGACTAATTGGAGCATGGCTGAGGTCAAATCTGCTGTCAGAAACTATGTTTAGCATTCAGGGTTTGGAAAAACGACCATGAAAAAGTCAGTTGGACTTTTCTAGATGTTTCTCAATCAGAACATTTAATGTAAAGCTGCGTTATTTCTATCAGTGGTGTGATCTAAAGAAAAAGCTCAGTGTGCCTGTTTCCAAAAAACATTCTCTCTTGGACTTGGAGTATTTTCAGCTTGCTTTTGGAAGGCCACAGTATCCTTGTCACCACTCAGTCCCAGGTTGTTCCTACCTTTATTCCTTTGGTATATCCCAGCTTTATCCCCCCCTATAGCTTATGGATACTCTTGAGCTATTTCAGGTCACCCTCATTTAGAGAAGTCTGTGTTCAGTAAGATTAACTTTGCTGCCCTCAATAGCCAGTAATGCTGGTTGCCTAAAAATGCAGTTTATGAAGATTGAACTCTCTGCATAGATGGAAGAATTAAAGCTCGGTGACCGTGGCCTAGATTTGCTGTTAATGCCTTCTGTGGGAGAGAAAAGTCACGACTGTGACTAAAGGTGAACAATTGACACGAAAGGTGGCCCAAAGGAATCAGGATTTCTCTAAGTTGGGCTGTTTTCTGCTGACCCACCATTTGGTGATACAATCACTGCTCCACTCCAATCCACCTATTTCCAGGAATCCTCCTCTTTTGCACCTCTCACTGGGCTGAAGCCTTGACCTGCCAGCCTTGGGGATGAGGCCCTGAAGAAATGGAAATTTTGGTTTGGGTTTTTTGAACACAAATTTGACACCACAGAACAAGAACCTTGGGGAACACAGAATATTTCAGGAGAAATTTGGAGGCTGGAACTAGAGGATCTTTAAGGTCCCTTATGAGCCAAACCATTCTGTGATTTCATGATTCCATATAAACCAGCTGCTGCCAAGGAGATGTGGCTGTGCCACTGGAGAATCAATGCTGTATCAATAGTTACTCATATCACCACAATGTCATACTGATGGCATGAAGGGCACCACATCATTCAAAGACACACCAAAAAAATCGTATTTATTTCCTCTTCATGAATCTGGAAATTTTGTTTCAACCAGTAAGTTCTGTTCTGGTCTGTGTGCTCTCCACAAGTGCTGTTTTGATTTTGTGGGGTTTTTTTTCATATCAAACCCTCCTCATCATGCTAATTAGAGCATTTTCTAACCTCCTTGAGGACAGAGGTGCACAGAGAGGATAAGGAGAGATGACCACATGTACTGACTCGAAAACACCTTTGGAGGCTTTTGGTGAAGTGTGACTCAGAGAACTTACAGACGCCTGAACAAGGGCAAACTTCTCTTTTTGGGCTTAACCCTTCCTTTGAACTGGAAGAAAACAAACCAGAACAATAAAAACCACACTGAGGGTGAGGTTTGCCCTGGGACTGTGAGGTCCCGACGTTAGATAAGGATCCTGCTGCATAAAGAGGTCTGAGCAGTTACAAAGTTTTGTTTTGTTCTGCCTTATTTTCTCCCACAAGCAACAAAGATGAGGAAAAAAGCACCCAGCCCAGCAATGTGGTTATAGCCCAGAGAAATCATCAACTGCAGATCACATCAGGGATGATGAAAAGTAAGTTACAGGCAGTCAGATGAAGGGATATTTCACCGCAAAAACGTGAAAGGTTCCCCCTCCCCATTTCCTCCCTCTTCTTTTATTGATTTCTCTTGCTGCCATTGAGCCCTTGCTGCCTTGCACACAAGCCAGATCCAATTACTCTGTCATGGTTTTCATAAGGCTACTGCTCTACAGTACAGTCCTTTCAAGTAATTCCCCCTTTTTCCATGGGAAATATTCTCTCCTATGCTGATGTGTGGGAATGACCCCAGTAGGACACCGGGGAGAGTTTTGACTTTGGCATTAAATATCTTGTCCCCACCCATTCATGTCAAGGGAGAGACACATCTGAACCAAAATGGGCTTTGAGCTGGACCCACAAATACTTTCAGTTTAGGAAATAAATGGTGAATTGGGAAAGCAATTCCCCCAGGGAAGAGTTTCAGAGGGAGTCAGAGACAGCCAGAGACTGTAGAGCTCAGGCTCTCCAGTGCATATATATTTATGTATTTCATTTATATATATATATATATGTGCATTTTCACCCATTTCTATGTAGTATATGTATAATTATGCATTTGTGAACACTGAGACACTTGCAGACTTGCAGGTCTTCATCTTTAGCTCCTTCCCTTTGCTTTTGTTTCCCAACAAAAGCAGCTTTTCCAGATTACAGGCTCTAGTCAACACACTCCTTCACGTTATCACCTGGGAGAGTCTCGAGGTAGATTCAATAACCTTGGCACTAACCAGCAATATACCAGAGGTCTGACATCATTCCAGGAACCCATCAGTCCTCTCGTTCCCCCACGGCAAGTTGTTATTTCTGTTCTTAATTCCTCATAGGGTTCACCACACAATAAAGAAATAGTCCCTAATTAAGTGTATTAGGAGGTGGATCTAATGAGGAAGCCCGGTGTCGCCTGGTTCACGTGGATCAGGGAAACAGCGAGAACTCCGGCTGAGCGGCTGCCCCATCCCACTGCCCAGGCAAATCCCCAGGAGTACATGGCCTGGGGACTGCATAATCATGGAATCATGGAATGATTTGGTTTGGAAGGGACCTTGCTTCAAGAAAGTGCTGACACTTCATGTGCAAGCACCGTGGACCTCTGGAGAAAAACCAGCCAGAAGAAAACCAAGCAGCTCGATTCACTCTTGTTCCTGCAGCTCCAATTAAAACGGCAGCGCAGAGGAGCCACATTCACCTCTGCGCTCCAGAAGCTGGAGCTCAGCTCGCAATATCAGCGCTTGCTTTGCCACATTCCCTGTGGAAATTCATCGGACATGTTTCACGCCGTGAGCCTGGCCAAGCGTCATCCACAGACCCGTGTGCTGGACCACTTCATATCCCCTAATTCACCTTCCTTCGCTGGCCTACCTTCTGCTGATGACATTTCATCACTGGGGAATGCCTGATGCATCCTTTAAATTCCTTCTAATTTTTTTCCTACCTAACAAGGCTCTGTCCCAGGCATAGCAGCCGCCTAATTACTAACCTTGACCTTGGGAAAAAAAAAAAAAAAAGCAGCAGAGTGCATTTAATAACAACCCCAGCGAGCTGAGGAGGCTTTACAATTATGTTGCATAATGTAGTCATGAGGAGAAGGTTACCAGGGAGATAATGGTAAACATCAGCCTTAATTCTGTCTGAAAAATAATTGGAGTGGTCTCCCTTTGTGGCTGGGGGAGAGGAGAAAATTGGATGGGTAAATTTCCAGTTACTGCAGATGTTAGTGGAACATGCTGCACTCCACCACTGAGGGAATTATTAGCTGCCTCTGGATGCCATGGGTATGAGTTGTCCGGCTCCCTCTCCACACGTGCAAGTCCGTGGAGAAGTTTCATTTCAGAGAGAAAAGAGCTTTGGTTCCAGCCCAACTGGGGTCTTGCCATGCTGTTGCTACACCTCTTTACAGTGACCCTATCAAAATCCAGTTTGTTGGAGTATTCATCAACCCTGACACGTTTTTTTAAATTACACAATCCCTGTGAAGTTCTCCTGCTGCAATCCTTATGCCTTTTTCTCTGCATCAGTCACCCCTGGAGCCCTTGGCTCACCTCTGGAGCACGCCCACCGCTGCCAGCAGTGCCATGTCCCTGCTCTGGCAGGCCACAGGGAAGGCAGGTGTGTGCCCAAGGAGGGGAGCTGGGATGCTGAGCGGTTTTCTGGCATAGCATCTTCTCCTGTCCCACCCCATCCGGTCACCATCCGCTGCCTGCTGATTTGTCTTCTCTCAGGTATGGACCTGGTGCCACTGGGAGAACAATCAGGGCCACTCTCAGGTGGAAATAAGCCCAGAAGAAGAAAAATATCCAATTTGCTCTGGAGTTCACCCCTCCCTGGAGCTCTCCTTTCTAGTTTCTTCGCCCCTCTGGGGACCTTTGACCGATGTCACCACCCAGAAATTTCAGCTTGTCTTCCTGGTCGTCAGGAAAAACAGCAAAGCCTGGGGAAACCTGGACATGCTTCCCTGCATTTTCTGCACCAGCCAGAGCCTGCCCCTGAGGCCAGGTGCCTCTCACCCTGCCTGTGCTACAGCTCTCTCCCAGATATTTTAGGCAGCGAGTCCTTCAGCCTTTATTTATATTTAGAGCAGGCATTTAATTCCAAAACCACAGGGGCTGAGCGTTCTTAGATTAATTTGTGGCTTCAATTCCCCTTTGACTCAGCGGTAGAGTCACCTAAGCACAGTGACAGGTAGGTGCAGTAGCTCCTATCGCACCCTCCTTATCAGCCAGACTTCCTTCGAAGTCTCAAGGTGGAATTATTCAGCATCCCCTATTAATATTTAAGTGGAGGCAGTGTTACACAGCCGCCTGTGTTTTCCAGCTGTGAAGTTTCTGTCAGCTCTGGTGCTGCTTTGCAGTGAGTTTGGAGGAGGAAGGGCTGAGGAGGTGCTGGCTGCTGGATCCCAGCGGTGCAGGGAGCAGCGCCGCGAGCACCGGTGGCTGTGGGGTACAAAGTGAGACAACTGGAGGACCAGTGGGCAAACCCATGGTGGGCAAATGGCTTCCAGAGCTTGTGGCTCTTGCCCCTCCCATCTTCTGCGGTGTGCCAGGGGGTGCAGCGAGATGGTCCTTGACGTCCCTCCCACCCCAAAGCATTCCATGGTTCTCTGGAGCTCAAGACACAGACACCACGTTTTGGCAGAGCAGCCAGGCCAGCCCCTCCTGAGTGCACTGGAGCAATGGGATGGATCCCAGCTGAAGCTTTCCAGCACTACAGCCACCCTGAGCTCTGCTGGCTCTGACACCCCAGCCCTGCCAGGCTCAGAGCGTGTCCAGCACTGCCGCGCTCCCCCCTCAGCTCCTCGGCACATCTCTCTTGATGTCAAGCCACACTTGTTGGCACAAACACATCCTTTAGAGCTGCTTTCTGCTACCCAATTACAAGGCTGTCAGCAGCACGGCCATCACTCCTCCTGCAGCTTCTGACAAGCCTGGACACCGCTATGCTGCTGCCGAAGATTAAAGGCGTCCGTCCTTTGTGTTAGCCAGCGGCTGTGTGCTGGACAGAAACGAATTCCCCTTCCCCATGGATGTGCATGTGGAACAGTGAATAGGCTCTGTAAGCCGGTCCCCCTTCCCTGGGAAGAGGAGCACACGCACTAAAGGACTGAGCTGTTTAATACTCATTTCTCCCACCACGCGGATTGAGAGTTGCCAGTCCTGAGAACTGGAGACTTGTGGGGGTGGAGGTGTTTTCAGTAGTTCCAACAGTTCTGGAATCCTCAGTTCTCTTTAATGATTCCTTCAGCGGCTCCACACATCCTCTGAAACAGAGGAACGGGTGGGTGATGCTCTCACCTCCACACTGCTGGCTCAGAGCTGCTCTGGGCTCTTTGGTGTGAAATGGGTTGAGTGACAATCCCGTACATTAACTTTACCACCCAACATAAAGATTACTGGGTAGTACAAAAGAAATGTTGCTTTAATCTCCTGCGGCAGCACAGAGGAGCTCGGATTTGTCAGGGGCTGGCAGCAGGAGTGATGGTTTGCTGGGGGACCCAGCCTCAACAGCATCTCAGGCTGCATCTGAGGCTGCACTTGGCCCATTAACTTCCAGATCCTGGCTGCATTACCTGACTGATGGAATATGTAGAGCTGAAACACAATTAAAATAATTAATCACCCTAACATCCCATCAAACCCCCCAAGAAGTGGAAAAAACACATACTGAGTACTCAAAGCCCATAAATTCATTTAGCATCAGATAAAGTCCACCTTCTTCCACTGGTATAAATCTGGAGCAATTCCACTGAAGTATAATAAGGTCAGTGGAGTTGACTAGCATTAAACTAGCATCATTGAAAATAATTTTTTAGCTATAGAGAATGAAAGATAACTGTTCTTTGAATTCCTGACCCCACTGTGAAAATGAAATACAAGATGCAGGAACTCTTTGAAACTGATAGAAATGTCTCCGTCTCAGATCTCCCTCCATTAATCAAAACAAGGCACTGTAATCAGCCCCGATTCTGGGTCTATCTGTAAGGAACAAAGTGAACTCAGAGAATTAAATCATTTAACACGTTATTTCCTTCCTCATTTCAGCGCCGATTGAGCTTCTTGCACAACATATGCCCCCTCCCCCTGCAGCTGGGTGATGCTGCAGCTGCAGGGCTGCTGCAGGGCAGGACAGTCCCCAACATCCCTGTTTACTGCCGGGATTTCTGCTTTGGGACATTCTCCTTCGGGCTCAGAGATGTCTTCTCTGCCTTCCTGAGGTCTGATTTCCTATTTCCTTTACCACCTGCTGAGTAGGAAACGTGGCACAGCCATAAATGGGGAATATTTGCCTGTGCTGTTACACCGTCCCAGCAAAACACTGACTGTGCAGCCACAGCTTCAGTCTTGGAATCGTTTAGGTTGGAAAAACCTCTAGGACTGTTCCCCCAGCACTGCCAAGGCCACCCCTAAACCGTGTCCCCAGGGGCCACACCCACATGGCTTTTAAATCTCTCCAGGGCTGGGGACTCCAGCACTGCCCTGGGCAGCCTGGTCTGGAACATTTTCTGGAGTAGTTTCTCGCAGCTTTCCTTGGATGAAACAAAATCCAGTGGTAATACCCACATTTAAGCTTATGTGTGGGGAAAGGCTGAGTTATGATCTTTTTGTTTAAAGATGGCACAAGCAGAATCATCAGATTCTTAGAATAACTTTATCTACACTGAATTGATAAACCTTGTTTAGGGTTCTTGTAGATTTTAGATTTGTTTTACAGATCTTCAGTTTCAATTGAAGAAGATTTTCATCAATTGTTCAGAGAATATTCTAATGATTTTTTTGTTGTTTTACATAATAGGAGATGTCATAATTGCATAGCCAGTGGCCTGGGCAGAGGAAAAATATTTTCCAGGTGGGATTAGTGCCCTAATATTGCACTAACAACATGAACAATAAGAGAGTTTGCAATCTCAGCAACATTTTCTGTGTTTTCTTCCCACCACCCTGTGGCTCTTTTAGAATGCATGGCCATTCTTGTAGAATTAATGGTTATTTCAGTCATTATTTAGCCATGGAAAAGACACAACTTTCATTTGAAAGGTGGGATTGGCTCCGCTTCCTTATGGGAGTGTCCACTGAGATCCTGCAGGTACATTCTGCTCTACTGCTTTTCTCTGACCTGTTGAAAGTTTTTAGCAGGCTTTGTCCACTAATTGGTTTTGGTTTTTTCCTGCTTCAAACCTTTCTGTATTTTTGAGAACTCAGCAAAACAACGAGCATGAATTTCTGGCCAGACAAAAATCACCCGTCTCAGGAAAACTTGGATGGTTGGACTTGATGATCCTAAAGGTCTTTTCCAACCTAGCTGATTCTGTGATTTTATGATCCTAAAAGCACCCACTGTAGCTTTCTAATTATTTCTGTTTCCAATAGATTTCCTGTTAACTGTGCCTACAGGAAATAAATGCCCAATAAATAGGCATTGACTCTCAACTAGAGCACTTTGCATTCCACGGCTGGGAGCAAGCGATGATGTTTAATTGACAACTCGCTTCCTCTCCGGTGTCGTTTGGGGAAAATGTCACGGAGAAAAACTGTCAGGGAGGGAAATAATAATAAAAAAGGGGTGCTGGGCCGGCTGGGTTTCCTGCAGAGCTGCCTGTGTGCAGATGGCTTCCTGTGATAGCTCCTCCTGGCCACCACGCCACACAGCAGCTCGGAGCTTTCGTGGCTGAGCATGGAGAGGGGAAGGCTCTGGGCAGAGCTCAGAGCCCCTGGCAGGGCCTGGAGGGGCTCCAGGAGAGCTGGAGAGGGGCTGGGGACAAGGGATGGAGGGACAGGGCATGGGGAATGGCTTCCCATGACAGAGGGAGCTGGGGAATTGGGAATTGTTCCCTGTGAGGGCGGTGAGGCCCCGGCACGGGGTGCCCAGAGAAGCTGTGGATGCCAAGTGTGTGGCTCAGAAACAAAAATTCCGGATGCTTGGATGGCTCATAAGTAAAGTTTGTATCTTGCAAGCCTCTCCTTCCTAAAGGATTCATTGGCTTACATATTTACAGGAATATTGCAGAAAAAGGAGAATGTCTGAGTTTCCTACCAAAAGGATTCATTGGCTTACGTATTTAAAGGAATATTGCAGAAAAAGGAGAATGTCTGGGTTTCCTACCAAAATCAGCAGCAGTAATCAGCTTATCTCAAGATGTCCACAGAATCCTGGTATGGTTTGGGTTGGAAAGGACCTTCAAGTCCATCTAATCCCAACCCTCTGCCATGGGCAGGGACACCTTCCACAGCCCAGGCTGCTCAGGTTGCTGCTGAACATCTGACAAGATGTAATTGCCAATACTATTTCAGCTTTAATGAGCTTTGGGGGCTATCCAAGGACCTCCCAGGACAGCAAAATTCAGTGCCTAGGCTGGGAAAGTTGTTCTCTCAGTTGTACCTTTGGTAACTCAGCCGTAGAATTTGTCTTGATATTCCTTCTGCAAGTGCAGTATGTTCCATTAACTTTAGGACAAGCATGGTGGTGTGTAATGAAAATATTGATAAGCTTGAAAATTGGTCTAAAACCAGGAAATCAACCTTGATTTTCAGGGGGAAACAAAAAAAGCCTCCGTCCTGCTGTGTACAGCTCCAGCAAGGAAGCTTTCATTCTTTATGAAAGCCTGATTTTCCTTCATTCCAAAGCTTTATTTTGTTTGAGTATGAATGACTGCATGATTGACTGACAGATGGGGAGACAGACACACATCCACCAGGGACAACCTCTCCCAACCTGCCGTGGCCAATGTTTACTTTAATCACCTCTTGCCTGTACCGGCTGAAATCTCACCCAATTTACCAAGAACTGGGGGCAGCCGGAATTTCTGGCAGATATCACTAAACACACATTTATAATAAATCATAGCACTCATTTTTTCACTCCCTTTCCCTAAAATTCTTAGTTTTCCAAAAAGCTGCCCATTTCCCTTTAATTACACAGACAGACCTCCACCTCCAACATCTACACTGGACTCTTTTACAACCACAATATTTATTGCCAACCGACCCGTGGAACCTATTCAGCATATAACCCTCTTTTTTTCCTTTTTGACCACAATCCATTTCCCCCACGTGCATGTTTCTCTCACTCCCTGTATCTCATCCCATCCCATTAGCTCTCTGTGCTGAATAGCCTGTTCCAGGACATCAAACTTTAATTTAAACAGAAGATGATCAATAAGCTTAGCAAATTGCCTATGGCAACATCAGCAGTTTGAATCAAAGGGTTTTATAGGTAATTTAAAGGGCATCCTCACTCACCCCACGATGTGGTAGGTGCCTATTGCTTCCTTTGCCAAGAAAGCTCAGTTGGCTGAACACAAGGAAGAAGAGCTTTTCCTCCACTGCTGAGCTGGGAAATGGCACAAAGCACCCATTCTGGATGCTTTTGAAAGTGTGTTTTGAAACCACAAAAGACAGGGCATCTCAGGAGGAAAAAAAAAGCCTAACTCACAAGACTTGTTAAAAAACCCCAACAAATCAGAGCTTAGAATCAATACTGGCACTAAAGAAACAAAGATGTGAAAGGAAAACAGACTCTCTCATCGGTCCTACCCTCCTCTGTGGTGCTGTGGTGTGGACCACCATATTTTCATCTGAGGGAGGAGAAACCATCATTTAATCTTTTCCTAAAATCTCTGCAGTTTGATTTTTAGACATGCAGGCAGCCTTTGGAATCATGACACATGGAATCACGGAATAACAGAACTGTTTGAGTTGGAAGGGACCTCAAAGCCCATCCCATTCCACCCCCTGCCATGGCAGGGACACCTTCCACCATCCCAGGCTGCTCCAAGCCCTGTCCAGCCTGGCCTTGGGCACTGCCAGGGATCCAGGGGCAGCCACAGCTTCTCTGGGCACCCGTGCCAGGGCCTGCCCACCCTCACAGGGAAGAATTTCTTCCTCATAACTAAACTCACCCTCTCTCAGTTTAAAACCATTCCCTCTTGTCCCATCACACCATGACCTCATAAAAAAGATGATCTTCTTCAGGAATTTTGAAATCCTCCGGTGGAAAAAAGGATTCTGTGGGCAGTAGGGAGCGGCAGCAAACTTGTCTGGCCTGTTTCAGACACACAACCATGATTTAGGAGCACGAGGGGCCCACAAGGCCCTTGCAAGAGGGGATATACGGCTCTAAAGGCACTTAGCTCCTAGCTGGCTCCGGGTCGGAAATTACACAATGGATGTTGAAATGTTGGCTTGTTGAAAAGTTGTCATTCGAGTAATGGATGCTTTATTTCCTGTTTTTGCTGAAAGCTAAAGCGAAACATAATTAGCAAGCGAGAAAGCAACCTTGGCAGCCAAACAAAAAAAGCCCATTTTGGGTGCCCGAGCCAATTAAAATTGTTTATGTAGCTCACGAACAATATTTTTCTCCAAATCATTAAAACAGAATTCATCATAACACAGCCAGGCCTGGTGCTCCTGGACCTGCTCCTGTGCCAGGCTGTGTGCTGTCAGCTCCCAAGGATGGACTGAGGGCACGCTGTGATGTCCAGGATGCTTTCAGGGATCAAAGAGAAAAGCCTTGGGACTGGAAGGGGAATGCTCAGCTTCCATTTCTTTTGGGTTTGGGATAATCCCGAGCATAGGAGAACTTTAATTTGCCTTGGAAATTGGAATGCCTATTAATTATAAATTAAAAATCTCTTTTTTCAGCCCTTTTTCTCTCTAAAATCCGAGTTGAAGAACCCCCCGCTATTCTTTTTAATACTTGAATCCATGCCCTGCTTGATTCTCACATGGATGCCCAGAGATTGTTTCTGATGATGTAAGGTCTGGCTTTTCTTCTTGCTGTATGAAAAAATAATCCTTTAGGAAATAAACAGTGAATGGACAAATATTCCTGCTCTTTAGGATGATGCCTGTCTGCTCCCCTTGTAACAAATCATTGCGCTTTCCATTTGAATTCTCAGCTTTCATTCCTGGAGGTGAGGTCATTTTATGTGAAATATTTAAAAGTGCATTTTTATGAATTGGCCCGTTTTAATATTTTGCCTGCTTCTGAAGCAAAATTAAATCTGCTTCTGAAAATTATCACCGTCCTTCAGTAAAAGTTATACATGTCCTGAAATAAAAAACAAAAGGGAATGGATTGATACAGAGGAGGAACAGTTTCTCTCACCAAGCAATGAAGATTAAGGGCATCCACTCACCAAATTAGTGCTGTCTGTGTCTAGACATGCCCAAAGTTGTGTTTTTCTGTAAATTTGTTTTGCTTGTAACTTTTCTTTTTGCTTGCTGCCTATTTCTGGCCGTGTTTGGTGCGTGTGTGTTTACGTTTTCCAGCATCGCCTGCTTTGTTCTGAGACTTTCAGAAGGAAAAATGGATTGGGTGTGACGTGCCCTGGGAATGTTCTCCAAACAAAGCGCTGGGTGGGTGTTCAGGCCGTTCTGACTTGCCCTGGGTACAAAGTCAAGAGCACTTTGTAGGAGTGGACTCATGGACGGGAGCAGAAATCCTGGGCTCAGGCTCCGATCCCCACTGCTCTGAAGGGGTAAAAAGGCTCCTGGTTATTTACTGTGGAGAAGTTCTTGTCACAGGTCATGGATCTGTCATCCTGGAATGGTTTGGGCTGCCTCACCACCCTCACAGGGAAAAGTCCATAAATACACAAACCTGGGTGAAGGGAGGAATTAACCACATGGCCAGAAACAGCAAAGGCAAGGTCTTCCTGGTGGGATCCACTGTGGAGGACGCCAGGCACTATTGGAGCTGTCGTGAGACTTTTGCAGGCACACCAGCACGGGATGATGAGGCTGAAATTAAGCAGCTTCACTTTGTAAGAGTGGTGAGCATAAAATCAGTAATGAAACATGATGTGCATGGTCTTACCTGAGCAAACAAGATATTTTTTCCATGAAATATATTAGCCCTGAGATGATTTTCTTTGATAAATGCCTCTCACTGAAACAGTCTGTGATGGGGTAGAGAAAGGAGCAGCCTGGTAAGGCCATGATATCCCACAACCCACTCTGAATGAAACAATTGCTTGTCTCAAAGGCAACGATTTGGTCAGCTCATTGCTATTGTGAGGTTGTGGGTTTGGTGTTGCTGTCATTGTGGCATTAATACACCGAGAAATTCAGATGGTTTATCAGCATCCATTAAGGAATGGGAGGAAATTAGGACAAAAGCCTGTTGTTTATTCAAGGTTGCGTTTTATTTATCCTCTGGCTTTTAAAAGCTTCTTATTTTATGTGCCTTCTGGGCACATAGGCTTTTGTTTAAAAACATCACCACTAAAACAAACAACCAAACTGACAAAAGTCGTTTCGGGGAGAGCAGCTGAGATGTAAAAGCAGCTCAGCAGTCTCTGCACCCCTTGAGGGAAAAACCTTCTGCTGAGGTCTGAAGGACCATGACCCCAGGATCAGACCAAACACGGAAACCGTGACTCCTGGCGATGCAGATGTTCCTCCTTGGGTCCTTCAGATTTTTATCTGTGAGCTCGGAGCACTCCAGGCTCCTCCAGGGAGGTTGGGAGTTTGTAGGGGGGATGTGGGATGGGGTGATGTGATCACACCCCTTTGTGTCCGGACACCAACTCATCCAGGGGCTCAATCAAGCAGTGAGCACTTCCATGTTTAATAGAGGGGGAAAACAGACAAGAAAAGCTGAGACCAAAGTACAAATATTTTTATTTCTGGGACACTTGATAAGCATAAAGCATTGGGACCTTTTTTGCTGATACCAACTGATTCTCCAGCCTCTTCCCTGACATCTCAAGGTTCATGTATTTTCCTTTTTGTTTCCCATGGTTAAACTCACCAAACAGCAAAATATTGGAACATTCCAAAATGGTCTATTGACAGAATTTTTTGTTTTCTGTTTTTTTTTCCTTCCTTTTCTCATCCATCAGGGATTGTCAGAAGCTCGGTGCCGAGGGCAGACTCAGCCGAGCAGGAAGGGCTGTTAAAATTCTCCTCCAGGAGAACTGGTTTCCACAGATTGCACAGCTTCTCCTTCATCACCACCATCCCACGTCCCCAGAGCCACCTGGCCAGGCTGGGACCCTGAAATCCTCACCTGTGTTCCAGCAATACAGGAAATCCTTTCTGACCTGCCTTCCCTTTGCTCCCTGGCCATCTCTTCCAGTCGGATTCTGTATTATTAACCAAATTCAGTGTTTCTGTTTCCTTCTGGAGCACGTGCTGAGCTCGGGTTGGCTGTGGAATCCAGATGTAAACACTGCACATCTGTGGTAGCGGGGACTGACGGCTGTAGGTGTGCTCATGGATGGATGGATGGAGGTCCTGGTCAATGAAATGATATTCAGGTACTTCCTGATGGATGAAATTAATTTATCTTGCCACTTTGGACAGGGCTAAAAGGCCATTATGTCAAGCAGTTTGATAAAAGAACCAACATTACACCCATCACTGCTCCTGTGTGTATTCACACACGTTGGAGAACACCTATTTTTAGAAAGAATTTCCAAGGGAGGTAACCTGAATGGGAATAAAGGGCAGGAAATGCGTCACCCAAGGATCTTCATCATTTTTCTGCACTAGGGCAGTCCACCCTCCTTGACTGACATTGCTCCCAAACTGGGGAACACTCAGGGAAGGGATGGCACCAGTCTGCAAAATTTGGGAGGAAGGCCCTCCTGCCACATCCTTGCACACACCAAGGGGTTTTTATGTCCTGTTGAGGAAACACAGCAATGTTTGGAGAAGCCAAACAGGGAGGCAAAGAGGAACCAGGGCTCTTTTAAAACACTTTGGCTAAAAAAAAAGTCCTAAGCTGCTTTCTTTTCTGCACTCAGCGTGGAGGGAGCAGCAGCCAATTGCATTATAGCGCTGCTGATTACTTATGATTCCCTTCCTGTGAGGACAGGCCCTGATGTGTTGTTTTTTGATAACACTGGCTCCTTTAGAGCAATAACTCTGGTACAGTTTCCTGCCTAATCGGAGAGCAATTACTGCACCTCAAAAGGGAAAACGTTGGGAAGAGCCCGGTTTGAGCTCGAAAGTGGTAACAGGAACATTTTCTTGCTAAGCCGTGGTTACAGACTTGAGCTCACTCAAGCATCTCCCACAGCAATACGTGACAAAAATCAAAGAGAAAGGAGCGGCTGAGGGCTGTTCTTGTCTACTGTGTTCCACTAGGATCAGATCCCCTGGTGCTTGCATGGTTGGGAAGCTGGGATCACGTTGGTGCCCGTCAGTTGTAAGAGGACATGGAATCTTTTCCCTCTAGGCCCTTAGTCTGAATTTGCTGTAGTTTAGGAGTGAACAGTTGCACTATCACTGATTTCTGACCTGTGTTAATGGAGCTGGTGGCCTTGGCCAGCTTGTCACTGGTGGCAGGTGGCCATGTCCAGAAGGAGAAGGCTGCACCACTGTGGTTTGCAGAGGTATTATTGCCTTTTAGCAAATTAATTTGCCAAACCTCTCTGGGAACAAAAGCCAAAGTTTAAAGGCTTGACAGGTTAATCCAGCAGAGTGGTGTAGCAAAAGGCAGTGTTACCCCACAGTTTTTGGAAAGGGACTGGCAAGTGAAATATTTTGGGGGGAAGAAGTGGTTTCTGCTTGGATTGCTGGTGTATTTCTGGTGCTCCGGTGTTTTCTTTAGGACTCATGGCCTCAGGCATTTCCACCTAAGGCTGAGGCTGTGCTTTGCACCTCCTCTCTGGAGAAGTCCCTGGCTACAAAGGGTGTGTGCCTGTGGCAGAGAAACGCTATCGCCCTGGAGTCAGCAGGGAGAGGAAATGACTCAGTCATCAAAAGGCCCTCCTTCCTCAGGGAACTGTCCTTAATCACTATTATCCCGTTGCAATAATACCATTTCAGAAGGACTGGGAACCAGAGCACTTGCGTAGCCATGTAAACTGCTTCCTGTATTTGCCAAACAAAACAGCATTCAGCAATTAATAGAATTTAGCTATTAGTGCTGCCATGATAAAACAACATCCCTGGCTGTTCATCCTGCAAAACGTTTGGCGCAATCCTTCCCCCAGGAAAAGTCCTTTTCTTTTGGCTCTGTGTTACCTGCTGCTCCAGGAGAGAAAATAAATAAGAATAAACAAGATTTGTGGCATTTTGCTTGGCTGAAAGTGTCACAGCTATGGAAATTGTCCTCATTACCCTTGCAAGAGCTACTGCAAAGCTTCCTCCTGGGATGCCCTGATTAGTCATTGCTTTAGTATTAAGCCGGGATACTTTGTGCCGCTTGCCAGGGATCCTGTGCAATCTCTACCTTTTGGCGCTTGATAATAGGCAGCTCCCAAAATTGGCAGTGGGGGTGACAGGATGAAGCGGTGGGTCCCTGGGACCGGGAGCATTGCAGAGACTGCTCTCGCCCTAATTAACTCTGATTAGACACAGCCACAGCCGGGCAGCGGCTCAGCAACAAACGGCCCGTTTGTTCTCCTCGAGTGTGACAGGGGAGCAGCTCATGGCGTGACGGGTAAAGGGCACCGGGGACCGGCTCTGTCCTC
>VZTX01017004.1:0-35684 GCA_013400915.1 Pardalotus punctatus
CGCTCCGGGGGGAAAAGGGGCCTCTGTGGGGGAACGGGGCTGCCGAGGCGGCGCGGGGCCCCGGGCGGGGTCCGGGCGCGGGGAGTCCCGGCCCCCGCGAGGCCTCGGGGTGCCCGGGGCGGAGGCGAGACGGCCTTGCTGGTGCTGGAAAGGTCGGCGGTGCTTCTGCCTAGGAATGTGCTGTGAGCGCCCGCGGCTTCAGCTCACACACCTCGGGTATCGCTTTGGGGACGGCCGGTCACCGCCCACTTCGGCCCTGCTCGGCGCTGCTGAGCCCTGCCTTGACGGTTGATTTAAAATAAGTAATTTTGTAAAAAAAAAAAAAAGGCACGGGGGGCGGGTAGAAAAGCCTCCCTAGGTCAGACCAAGTGCTGCAGCGCACTGGTCGGGATTTTGGCGTCGCGTAAGGTCAGCGGCAAGAAACCTCCTCTGGGGAAGGAGTTTCCACCCCCTGGCCCCTCGAGTCTTCACATTCTTCCCAGGGTCATACTGTGCAGGGAGGGTGTTGTTGCTTCCTGAAATTTAGTGTGTAGAGCCAAGGAAGCATGTGACAGGCAGTCCTGGTGTGGTGCTGCTAGTGCTCGGTGCTGTTACAGGGGGACAGGAAAATCGTTGCTGCGTCGCCAGTTCAGGATATGGTTTTGGTGTTGCTCTCGGCAGGAGCATTTATGAGAGGTGGCAGTGATGGTAAAGAGGGCAATAGTAAAGAATAGCGTATTAAGTGGAATTCAGAATGCTTCTAGACTACAAAACTTACAGTTTTCAAGTCAGATTAATCATTGGGAAAGCATTAGTATTTGTGGTTACAGGTAGAATTGAATTAATGCTTTTATGGATTAGGGTTTGGTGACTAAAATGCAAATGGTGAGTTTGTTGTGCTTGTTTCCATTCCTGTGAAGTTGTGCATCTGCTCATCTTAAAGGTCTCTAAAACACACCTGGTGGGCAGTGAACTTAAAAGAGTTTTCTGTCATTGTTATGCAGGGTCCTTTGATGACAGGTGTGAAGAAAACTCTTTAGATCAAAGTATTAAAAAATAAACGGCCTGAGTGCTTTTTGCAGAAGATAAGATTCTTGCTCCCTGCCGTGAAACTCAAAATCTTTTACTCACCATGGGACCAAAATCAAATATTTTTAGATAGTGTCATCTGTATTTATGGAAAGGCTTCCTTTGTCAGCTGTTCTGCATCCTTAAATGCCATTATTTTTCTGTGGACTTGAGTATGTTCCTTTGTGATTTGTTTACTATTCTTCAAAATAATTAAAATGTGATTAGAAGAGAATGTAATTGTTTAGGAATAGAGAGACAATCCACACCTAAACTCTACCCTGCAGGGATCATTAAAAACTACAAACCTAAAAAAGAACAAATAATTTGGAAAGCCATAGCTTGCTATCTCCAGAATTGGGCTGCTCAGGAACAATGAAAATAACAAGAAAAAAAGAGAGATAAAAATGAGGTGTAAATGGTTAGCCAGCTTAAAATGGAAACCTCAGACAAGAGGAGTTTTTACTTACTGTGTTGAAAAGTCTTTTTTTTCCCCCCCCCCAATTTATTTTTATTTCACATGTACATTATTTGATGCTGTTTCAGTTAGTTAATTTGGACATGTTCTCACTTCATCTTCTCTCAGCTTCTGGAAGGATAAGCATAATTTCTAATGCTGACATCTAGAAACTAGGAGGCCCAAATCTTTTGTTCTCTCAACAGTAATACAGAGGCTAAAAACTTGTCCTTTATAATACCAGCTACTTTAAAAGCCTGTTTTTAGAGGAGTCATAAGGCTTTTAAAGTAACTTCTTGCTGAACTGGACAGACTGTTGATCCCATCTAATTTGTCTACAGTGCAGGTAGCAGAGACAATGTACTAAAAATTTGAGCAGCGTTCAGCAAGTTTGAGAGCCATGACACTTTGCAAAAGGCGTAAGGGATCAGTCCTCTAGTTGGCGAGGCAGAATTTCCTCCGCTCCTCAGCTTTGTTTAGTTTCTGTATTTGTAAATTATGTTTTGTCTGTAGGTTTTCTGCTGCTGATCCCATAGCATACCTAAGATCTGCCCACTGCTTGCAGAGAGAGGTAACTGCCCTCAGCTTGCTTCATCTGGTAATTATTAGAGTGGGAGAACCTGTTGGGCAAGGTGTTTAAGTTAACCTAACCGATGCATCATAGAAGGAAAGTAGAGAGATGCATAAGTGGATGAGGTAGGTAGAGGCCTCCGTAATCTTCAGGTGAGGGATGACAAGCAGCTGGCAATAGAGGAATCCTGCATGTGACGCCTCCCTACTGCACCTTTCTTGTGTCTGAAGGCAGGGTCCAGTGACTCCACTATGAGACCAAGCTGGCCTTCTTTTGTTTGTGAATCTCTTCCCTTTGTCCAACCCTAGAATTTATTTTTTTTCCCCCATAATCACTGCCAGCCCACTGTCCCTGGTTATAGTCAGTTGTTTTTATTTTCACTCACTTTCAGCCTACTTTTTTGTTTGTTTGTTTGGATTTGGATTTTTTGGTTTTTTTTGTTGTTGGTTTTTTGTTTGTTTGTTTGTTTTGGGGGGCTGGTTTTTTTATTTGGTGGGTTTTTTTTTTTTTTTTTTTGTTTTTTTGTTTGTTTTGTTTTGTTTTGTTTTGTACAAATGGGCTATTTTCGTGCTTTGTTTCTCCGTCACTGCTTTTTCATCTGCTTTTATGCTATAGGGTCAGTTGTGCCAGCCCTCCAAACTGGGACACCATTTGCTTTCCATTCATTGACTGCTGCAGGAACATGGTGAAGCATCTGCCAGTCACAGTCACTGCTCTCTAGCACAGATGAATGCCTTCTAAAGTGACTGGTAAGACACCCACACAGGGTTGAATTGTTAATCATCTCATCATCATCCTCAGTTAACATCTTCTAGCCCTTCTTCCCTGTCTTTGCACTTCTGTGCTTATCGCTGAAATTGCAGCTGCCAGAGGTCTTCATCAGGTCAGGTTCTCTTGTTCTTCTTGACCAAGTGCCCTTGATGCCTTGGCAGTGTTACAAAAGTGCCTTTCTAATTGGTTTTTTTAATGCTCTTTGAATATTTTCTCTTCCCTGAGATTTCTTTTGTGGGTTTTGTCTGTTGTTGAATCCTTTTATTTCTGTTATGTTTTAACCTCAGTATACCTTCATCCAAACTCAGAAATTCAGCTGATGTGGTTTATTCCAGTATCTATATCTGCACCTGTCAAATCTTGCCCCACATGAAAGGGCATGCTTATTTCCCTAATGTATTGAAAATACATCCCTGCATCTCTTTCCCTCATTTTCTTTCAGGCACCATTTCTAAACTGGAATTTTCTCTGCTCGTGTATTTTGACTTGCTGTGTAGTGCAGTTTCTTGCTTGAGCATACAGCTCCCAAGATTCAGTTCTCTGTTTTGTCTTAGTTCTTCTACTCGTCTAGAAAAAGGCTGCCTACAGCCCTTACCCCTTGCTTTCACCAGATGTCTTTATGTTCAGTGACAATTGCAATTGGCAACATTGCTGGAGGTCCCTCTTTGATACAGCATGTGATATGAGAAAAATTTGGGTTGCAACAGTTGTGGTAAATGGCAAGGGCAAAAATACCCTTGCTCAATTTCCCAAAGAATCTACTCAGTTAGGGAATACTGATGTTGGTGTTATGCCTAGTATTACTATGCTTTATGAACATTGTGAGGTCTGAATTTTAACTAGGCAGTTACCAGAGGCTGTTGGAAGGCCTGTGATACTTCTACTTACACAAAAATACAAAGATTCTGAGTGTCTCTGTGTAGATACGTGTACTGCGCTTGCATAACGTGTGTCATGTCTTTGTACTGAAGTGCTGGCGTTCAGTATGTGTTTTTATTAACCCAGTCTGCTGCCCCGCAGGCAAGGGTGTTACAAAATCACATCAGTGCCAAATGGGATTTAAATGGTTGTTTTGTATAAGAGGTACAATAACTGTGGAATGAACAACTATTGATGTCCATCCTGTTGGCTTCTCTCTTGGGTGTCACCAGTGATATGTAAAGCTGTAGCACTTAAAGCATATGAAAGATGCTAATTGACCACTGTTATTCCTATATTGTCAGGTTGGGTTTTTTTCATTGTAGGACTCTGCATAAACTTATCTTTGCTACAGATATTAATGGATATAGCATGTAGCCTTTTTAAAATTAGACTAAGACTCTATTTCTGTAAGTATGTGTAAATAGATGTGATTATGTTAAACTGGAAATCTGAAAATTTTAGTGTTAAATGTCTCTTGGCTGGTCCTTCAACATCGTGAGTGTTACTGCAACATCTCTCTCTCACTGCTTTCATGCAAAATACAAAAATAATCAATCTGAGTCATGCAATGGATTGTGAGTGCTCTGTACTGATTGAAATTTTGGATGTTGTTTTTCAGATATCAGCAGAAATCCCTTTAACCTGAGAGAGCTCTAGCTTAAATATCATGCTTTTCTTGAGTGGTTAGCTCAATCAGACTGAGCTGTTAAAATAATCTTATTTTTATTTAAAAAAGTATTGGGCACTGACCGGTATTGTAGGAGATGGTTGTAAAGAAATAATTCAAAGATTATACCTTGCATGAGTCATTAATCATGAGTCACGATCAGCAGGCAGTGGTGTCCAATTTGTTTTCTAATCCTGCACTTGCTGCTGTTCTTTATTACCATAGTGATAATATTAAAGAGCTGTTAATGCATATAACCACGCAGTTGAAAATGACAGACTCTTTTTTCATTGGAATAAAATTTCCATATCTTAAGTGTGTTTTTCTCAGTATATATCTTGTAATGAGAAATTCAGCAGTGTATAAAAGTTATCAAAAAAGTTTTAAGTCAGCAAGGGATTAAGTTAGCAGAACAGCCTTTTTTTTTTCCTCTCCTCTTTGCTTTCAAGCCAATCATTGGGGCTTCCTAGAAAATTTCAGCTAGTCTGTTTTCTTATGAGAATTGGGGATACTTTGTATTCATTAAAAATTGGGAGCTGATTGTTCAAGGTACACTTTGCAAGGAAAGCCTGTGCTCTCCATGTATTTAATGTTTATTCTGTCCTGAGCAAAAACTGGTAGCTGGATGGAAAGTTTTATTGCATTAATATATGCTGAGGAATGACTACTGAAGTTCTAGAGAAAAGGGAAGGCTGTCTCTCTTTTGGGAGCCTGAATATAAAAAGAATCAATTAGTGGAGAAATGAGCTTTAGAAACCCATTTTCAGTCTTTAAATAAAATTTTTAAAGCTCTGAAAGGTGGTGGCTGAAGTTTTGCAGACTATTAGAATGTGCATAGATGGAGAATGTTTGGGTGCAGCAGCAGTTGGGGAATGTTTTTTATGAAGTAATGAATCTTTTATTCAGTTAGATTTTAAATTTGATTAAATTTTGCAATTAGTTTTATTAGTTTACCCTTTGGAAAAGTTCATCATGACAGATTAAAGCCTTGTTTGTCAACAGCTATTAAAAAAAAAAATCATCCCTTTACGCTTCCCAGTGTAGATGACCTTATAATGCACAGCTTTGTTAGGCCTTACCAGTTTCTTTGTGTTGAGCTTGTGAGATTGTGATGATTGGTGGGTGCAATTTGGCAGGACTGGTACGAATGTGTTGGCGTAGGTGGCTCTTCATGGTTCCCTGCTATTGCTGCATATTCTCTCACATCCCATAGTGTGGTTGGTCTGCAGGCTCCTCCTCCATTTGGATGAGGATTATACCCACACCAACACAAGCACTTTCTAGTGTAGGATGATACAGCTGGTGACAGGATAACTGTTCACTTTTTTTCATTAGAAGCTAATTGAGTGTGGTTTTCAATGTGCATTTGCTTCGTTGTGTATAGAATAAATGTTTTCAAAAATGTTAAGTCTGTAAACTGTAAGATGCCCTGAATAGAGCATACAATATAGCTGTCACCAAATTCTGTCTTGGTGAATGTGTTTGTGTTCTGAATTGACCTTAGAAAAGCTTTCCAAGACCTGCTTGCTAATTTTGAGAGAATCTTGTTTCTGCCAAATATGATTAAGAAACAAAAGTCTTTTCCCAGTTAACAAAAAAAGGAGCATCTGCTATGTCTTCTGAATGGCCAAGCCCATTAAAAAGGGGGTTTGGGCAAATGTAGGGCTACTCTAGCAAATTGCAAAATAACACACGTTTTTCCATGTCCTGTGGGGGATTCTTTTGATTCTCACTCTGACTGGCTTCTAGGATGACTTTATTTTCAGATCAGCTGTTTCCAGTTCAGGCTTTACCCTGTTTCTTTCAAGTCACCTGTGAACCACTTTCTCCAGTAGACCTTTTTCCAAAGTAAGTAAAATAAGACAGAGATGCAGATCAAGAATAATATTAGATAATTACTTTCTTATTTCCTGATGCAGAGTCATACATTGTAGAGTGGTAATAGCAGAGGAATAAGCCATGGATATACTGGTACATAGAAATAGTTAACAAGTGTTATGTACCTGTATAATAGGCAAGTGTGGTGCTCATAATACTGTTGCACACTTCTCATCCTTTGGATTACTGCACAGGTTCTGTGCCCAAATGAGATCAAATCAAAGTGTTACTGGAATGAGTGGAAAAAGCTCATAGCAATCAGAGGCTAGGCAGACTAATTAGTTTTAAGATGGAGTGTGACAACTGTGTTAATGGAATTAGGTGACAGGGAACACACTTGGATAGAAGAATGATCTTCAGTTCTTAATTTTTGTTATTCAAGTATTTCTCTCAGGAAGGTCTTGCTCTAATATTTGCTTACAGAAAAGCAGGACACCCAGATCTTTAAATGTGTGGGATTTGACAGGATTTTCCCTCTCTCATAGGTGTGGTGTTTGGGGGTTTTGGTATTTTTTTACAGGGAAGGGTGAGGGAGGGTTTGGAAGATTAATACAGAGTAAATTGGTCTAATGGAATACATAAGAGTATTACTGTAGTTCTTGAGCCTCATGTTCAGCACACAAATACTTTTTCAGTAAATTTTACAAGGAAATATTTTAAAAGGTGCTAATACCTGTTTCTGTTGACTGTTGTGATTTCATCACCTTTATATTAGTTTCTGCTATCATACTTCCCTTGTCAGATGACTGAAGGGGATTTCAAAGGAAATTTCCTGATTTTTGTTTTTTAAAATTTAATTTATTTTTTTTCCCCTTCACCCCATGTATTTCCAGAAATGGCCCTTCCTTTGTGGAAGAACTTCCTCTGTGTGCAACTACTGCAGACTACAAAGAAAAGGATACTACAACAGAAAAGGTTGTCACTGTATAATGGTGCTTGTGGCTATGATGAAGAATGGATAAAGAAGAAACTTCAACAGTTTTCTGGTGGATCCATCAACCTTTCCAAAGAAGACAATGGCATTGGAATACTTACTTTGAATAACCCAAAGCTAATGAATGCCTTTACAGGTATTAATTAGTTGATGGGATTGCTGGTTGGTGTTGGTTTTTCTCTTGTTCAGTTACCCATTTTGATATTTTGCCTAAAGAAAGTGAAACACTCTGCCTTTACCATGCCCTAGTTAAAAGAATAATAGTGTAAGTTTTATTCAGATTTGCAGCAAATGTCTGCTGTTCTGCTTAGTAACTTTGCTATAAACATCATAAGAATCTAAGAAATTCTCAATGACAGGGGGACTGTCTTGCAGAATGTGCTTCTCCCTGTTTTTTAAGTGTTAGCACAATTCTGCCACTGTGCTCTTCCTTGCATCTCCTCTCATTTGGTCATCACTGCTCCAGAAATATGGAAGCCATTTTTGTGGGGATGAGAAGATGCCACCTTTGTTTTGTAGGTGATGTAGAAGGAAAGACTGAGTTTAGTTCTTGGTTCTTTACCTAAAGCCTTCCCTGTACCTTAAACTTCTGTAGTGTGGTCTTTTCTACTCACCCAAACTGGCTTCCATTTCTTCTTCATTTGCCTTATGTCTTAAATATCAGTGACTGGTTAATTAAACATCAGATGAGCTGGGTATTCTTGGCTGTTGCAGGTAAGTGATCTATTTAGTATGCTTTTACACTGGAGAATACTTAGCTATCAAAACCAAGTGCCCTATTTTATTAATCTTCTATTATGAAAGGTTTTTGTTCTCCAAGTTGAGTGATATTTGCTGTCTCTTCTTAATTCTCTAGATTATTCTAGTTAATGTCACTCTCTTCAGATATGAGCGGCACAGGTTCAGGGTGTGAATCTGCCTCACCTGAAGCTGTGTTTTTACTGTAAGAATGTCTTTATCTGTTAATATTTTGAAGTGGATACGTTTGTGTCATCTTGCTAATTTCTTTGTTGCTGTTCTGTATTCCTGCCCAATTCTCACTGTTCCTTTGCTGAGAGCAAACCTTTTGCAACACACTAGCAAAGTATGCCATTTATGTGAAGAATATCAATCTACTCTTTCCACTAGTGATTGTTAGCTGAAAGGAACGTAACAGAGCAGCAGAATTGGTGTAATGCACCTAGATGTGTCTGCATTCTCTTTTGTTTCCCTTAAAAAACTCGTATATAAAATCATTACCTAACTTAAGAAGTTGTAGCTAAAGGATGGTAGCATAGGCATTGTCCTTTTGAATGCCTCCCTGTCAGCATACATGCTGTTATACAATCATAATTACATTGTTGCTTCTCTTTTTTCTACAGATTGGTTTCTGGTTTTGACACAAAACAGAACTGTGCAATGTACGTCTTGTAGGCTGTGTACTCATAGGTTATTTGTTGTGAAAGTTGAAAGGGACATGAGAAATGAGATGTAATAGCAAAAGGAGAAAGCGGACTGGGTTTTTCTGCTCTATGGAGATCAGGACTAATAGAAGTCAAATTGTTTAAACTAAACTTTCATAAAAACTTGCAGCTATGTTCTCAGTTTTCTATGTACTTGGCAGGAGGGGCTTAGAAGTGATTGGTGGAAGTGCTGAGCAGGTGCAGCTGCTATTTAGGCATCTTTGCCTATACAGTGTTCTATGTAATGTTAATGTGCTGAAATTGTATCACACATCTTGAGTTAAGCACACAGAATTAGCAGACATTTTCTCTCTGGCTCAGTTAGTTGTCTGTAAAATAATCTCTCCTTCTAGGACTGGTGTGCAAATAACTTACTAGTGTATGTGAATTAGATGCTCTACTAGCAAAGAGGAGCTACAAAAGCCACAGAGGAAATTAATAGCTCTGTCTTTGTTGCAGATTCTTATTAGCACATACCAAATGAGCCATGGGATCACGCAGCTCTGTTTTACAGCAGTGTGTAGAGCCCTGTAGAGAGCTGTACTCCATTTTACTAGGTAATAGCCAAAAAAAATTGCTCTGGAAAATCTTACTGTGTCGATTCAAGAGATGCTTCTTTGTGCTGTACACGTCTGCTAGAGGCTTCTGTTTTTATGTGGGAAAATAGAAGCAAAATCAGGCTGGCCTCTTGGCTGCTACAGTGAACGGTATGGCATAATAATTTATACTGATATTAATTCCATTTTTAATGTTACTGTCTGTAAAATTCAGTTGCTGAGAAACTACCAGGAACTTAATCCTTTGCCTTCAGTTGTATATCAAATAATGCTCTTCAAGGAGCAGGATGGGATGTGCCACCCCTGAATTGCCTCAGCAGAACTGGGTTGACTTCATCAGCCAGAGCCTGTAGGTACAATCACCTTCTCATCAAATTCTGTTGATTCTGTGTCTCAGAGCTTCTGCATAGTGGCAGATATGAATTTATATATCCATGCATGCTTCCTCTGGAAAGCTGCAAAACATCATTAAACTGTTGAGGATAATTCTATTTTCCATGCATTTACTTTACACAGCATTTTTTTAATCTCAAAGGAATTATGTTTATTCTAAGCTTGAGCAATTTATGAAATCAAAACCAGAGCAAGGCTGTTGGCAAATTGCTATTGGGCAATATGGAGATTGTTATGCCTTTTTTTTTCTCTTAATTGGAATCTGATACCCACCTGTTTGAAATGGTCTCTTTGGAAACAAATGCTAATAATGTCAGTTTAAGCCTGGTAGAACCAATTTCAGCAGCCCAGCCTCTTACTGGACTAAACTTGAATATAATTTAAAAGAGAAGAAAGCCAGCCTGTAGGAATTAGATAATAATGATGATAATTTCTGTTTTCTAGGATTTACTTGAAAGCATTTATTCTGAGATTGTAGTTAAGATATGAACAAATTACTATTCCAAGTAGATTTAATTCTGCAAAGAACATTAATTTAGTGGTATCTGATACTGAAAAACCAAGACTGGCAGAATGAGGATTTGCTTTAGTGTTGTGCCCTCATCATTATATCAAACATCATGAACTGTATCTGTTGGTAAAATAACAGTTCAGTGTTGTCAGGAGTAGAAAAGATCCTCTCACAGGAGGATAGGACAGGCTCTGCCCAGTGTCTCTTGTCCCCTGCTATTGCATGTAACAGGCTCATGTGGATCCTGCATTTTTTCAAGTTAACTGGATTTTTGACTTGGAATACTCTGTGGAAAGGCTCTTCAATACTTCACTGCTTTGCCTATTAAAAGAACTACAAACAGTGGTTGTGCTGTGTTTGACTCTAGCAAAGGTTGGATACCAGCCCAAATACCTTTCTGTTAAGACTTAAGTAGGCAAATATGCAATAAGTGAAATCCACAGGGTTAATGCACACCTGTTTGAACAGCAGCATTTGCAGAAAAGTTGTTGAGTGTGCTGTCAGGCTGGAAAAGCATTTCAAGTGAAGCCCCACAAAAATCTTATCCCAATCTAGTTCTGCTCAGTATTTTCATTCCTGGCTTGGATGATGAAATAGAAGGTGAAATTTTCAGATGACCCCATATTAGGAGAGCTTGCAAGATTATTTTTTTGGAGTAGAGGCGAGGCATTCAAAGTGATCGTGATTAGCTGCTACAAAGAGGTAAAGATCAATAGGGTGAAATTCAGTGAGAGCAAATGCAACATGCCACGCACAAAAAGCATGACCAAATTATAAATACAGAAGGGAAAGGAACCGGCAAAACTGCTGAGATTTTTTAGGGGATCATAGTATGGACTTGGTGGTGGGTTAAAAAAAAAACCCAATGCAATGTTGTTCTGGTGTATAATATGTAATGTCCACTTAATTATTTGCCTCCTCAGAAACGTTGTGAAAATGTGCTATTTCAGTGGCTGAGACCCAGCCTAAGGGGGAAGTGCATGACTGAGTGTTCACTATTGATGTGGTACTGGGAAGCTTACTTCATAAAGAACTAAGAAAAACAAACAGGAAGAAAACATAAATCTATGGATTGGCTGCTAACGGGCAATTTCAGAAGAGGATTTGTCTTGTGCATGCACGCAGAGAGTTAAAAAAGCAACGTGGTTGGCAGAGGAGAGCCCTTGAGAGTATTAATCTAAAGCACATTTCTGTCTGAAAAATGTAGGCCTCTCCATCTAAATTCTTGTCAAAGAACGGTAAAGCTGAGAGTGTCATCAGCTTGTATGTATCCTGCTTTCTGAAATTAGTTCCTGTAAATGTTTTCTCTTCAGAATATAACTGGACAGAGTCATAGGCATTCAGAAAGGAAAAACTTTAAATTAATGCAGGTAATGTCCCATTGCTGTGGAAGATGCTGCTGTCTAGGATGAGCTCTAGAAACAGGAGTTTGTAGAGTTCCATGTCAGAAAGACTATTTAAACAAATATGATGTTTATGATGTTTTGTAATGAGTATGTTGTTTAAACGAGAAATAAAAAGCTAATACTGTATGATCATATACTTTGTAAAGAGAATCTTTTAGAAAGGAACCTTTGTTAACATTGACTGATTGTGCCTTGAGCCCACCTTGGACATGATTCTTTTCTATACTGTGCCAATTGTTTGGGCAGAGAGAAATGTCAGTAACGTCAAAATGACTAGCTGGACGGATCTGGATGGATACATATAAATTTATCTGTCCTGAATGTATGCAATTGCAAGCAGAAATAAATCAGGTAGAGGTGTTTTTGTTTGGTTGGTTTGTTTTGGGGCTTTTTTGAGTGTAACACAAATACCCTTCATAGAGAATGTCCTTCAGAATTTTGGGAAGTGCATCCTTGGAGAACAGCCATATGTCAGTGATTTTGTGCAGGATTTAAGATGGTACTTTCCCTTGTGGTTTTAAGCCCATCACTTATTAACTCTGACTTGGTTTTGGTGGTGGAAAAAGTAACAAAAACCATGATGGAGATAGTTTCCTGTTAAAATTTTTTTTTCTTCCCTCTTCTCTGTCAGGTACTATGATGGTAGAACTCCAGGAGAGGGTAACTGAATTGGAAAACTGGAAGGATGGCAAAGGCCTTATCATCCATGGTGCAGGAAACACCTTTTGCTCAGGATCTGATCTGAATGCTGTCAAAGAAATAGCCAACTCCCAGGCAAGTTTTAATGCACATTAAGTTTCTGGAGAAAAATTAGTTTTCTGAGATTGTTCTTAGACAGAGCTGTTGCACTACACTTCTGTTGCAATTTTACATGCAAGTCACAGAATGGAGCTTTAATGGTCAAAAAAAAGTGCTGGCGGCTCCTTTCAGCCATGAATTAAGTGTTATTGTGATTCATAACTCTAAATTCCTACAATACGTGTTCTTTTTAGCCTTTTCTTTTAAAAATGTCATTTCAGTTTGTCAGAGCAGTGTGTGGTGAATTTACACATCAGATAAGCTGTGCTTCTGTTGTTTAACCTTTAAAAGCAGATATAAGTAATAATTTCCCATATTCTAAAGTAAAAAAAGAACAAAAATTAAGTAGCATGCCTGCTATTGCAGGAGGGTTTCTGCTTTATCAAAACTCTGCTTGCACCTGCATAAAATGGAAGGACAGATGCAATTCTTGTCCTGTACTTGAGTCAGGTGAATCTTGTGTGTAACTATGAAGAGGTTAGGGTTTGATGGCAATTTTTCACTCATTCCACCAATTTGGACAAATTTCACATGTGCTGCAATTCTTTCTGTGGATTAATACTTGGACTTGGCAATGTGTGAAATAGGACTTTGTCAACTGCCAGGGAAGGGGGTCTTCCTGTGCTGCTCTTACACCTGGTTTGCAGTTGTGGTAAGTGACATCCTAGTGCTTTTTTGTGGCCACTTTAAGTTTCAGGATTTAACCACACAAATGAAACATTTAATTGGCCCTTACAGGATGAACATCAACACAAAAACTGGTTAATCTGATTCTTGTTTTTAGTGATGATTTTTTGTGCTGTTGATGAAACAAAATATCATAAACCCCCAATGTCTTAGATTTTACTTCTGGCCTGGTAAAATAAATAGGACAGTTCAGTTTTCAAAGGGTATAGGACACTTTGTTTCCTTTCTGGAACAACACAAGGGAGATGCTTTTCTTAATACAGAAATTTCATGCTTTAGAGATGTAAATGGATTTGGGGGAGGTTTTCATCTGGATATTTTATAAGCACTGGTACTTTAAAAAATATAGATGTATATGTGATTTTTTTGCTAAATTGATTTTTTTTTTTTTTAAAAAAATCTGCAATTCTTACATTCTTTTAGCATTATAGCAACAGAAAAGGAGTAGAAGCCATGCAAGGCCAATTCTTTTCTTGTCTTCAGTCTAGGCTTTCCCTCTGAGTTCTGCATTCAGTAAATCTCAGTGATTCTGCTTCCATACATTTAGTATTCTCTCTGTATGCTTATACAAATTACTTGGAGACACTGCAGTGGCAGAGAGAGCTCTTGTAAGGATTAGGTTCCATAACAGATATACTGGGCAGAATGAAATGTATACGTGTTAGTTATAGCTTTATGAAAATTCTCTGCACAGAATCTAGGTCTCATGCTAATATTTAAATAGAAGCCTAAGAGTCACCAGAAATGCTCCAAGAATAGTTAAACATAGTTGCTTTTCTATTTCCTTTGGAGAGTTCAATCTATTTATCTTTTATGGAGGCTTTCTTTATAATAGTTCCTAAACCATCTGTTTGGTGGGATTTAATAGTCTTTATTAAATAAAGCTTTAATAGAATATGGAATAGAATTTCCTGTTCTTTAGTCTTACAGAGCTCGTCTCTTTAACTTGACGCAGATGAGAGAGTTTTGTCTGATTTCAGGTAAAGTCTTCTGTCCACAGGCATCTCTAAGGCAAAAAGCAAAAAGTTCATGCCTGAACTGGTGTGTCTTTCACAGTATCACAGAATATTCTGAGTTGGAAGGGACCTTCAGGGATGATCAAGTCTAACTTTTAAGTGGATGAATTGAACCCACAACCTCAGTGTCATTAGCGCCGTGTTCGAGGAACTGAGCTTTCCTTTATTTGTTCTTTCAAGGCTGCTTTAGCCCATAGCTTATAGTAATTGAAGGAAACACTTTTATTTTATTCAACCAGTTGGTTGAGGGAAGACTGTGTTTTTCATAATTTTCAGTACAGTTTGCTTTTCCTTGTGGTGCAGAATAGGCAGAATAATGGCCAAGACTGCTGAAAGATATTTGTGCCCCCTAGTGGATCTTTGGTCACCTCTTCTACTTCGTTCTTTTCCTCTTTCTTTATCCACCTTCTTCTATGTTCAGTCGTTCCTAATTCTGAAGCAAACCTAGGTCCCCTGCCTGTTTGTCTTTTCTGACATTACATAACCAGATCACTGAAGGCAAATGAATAGTGGAATTTAAGTAAAAAAATATTTTTCTTTCTGTCTTTGTAAGCCTGGTTGCCAAGAGTGAGAACCTCATTCTGGAGTGAGACTTGAAATGCTGGCTAGCTGAAAAGCAAGAATGGCTCTTGAAACAGCAGGTCAGAGGAAGAAGCATAAAGGAGAGCTTTGCTTTCCTTGGTGCCTGTCTAGAAGCCCTAGGACAGAGGTTCCAAAGCATAAGCTGTGGAGGGAGGACTTTGGAGCAATTGGAGATTATCTGGAAATATTGTTCTATCTGTAGTGAAAATGGATTCGAAGCTCTTGCAGCAAAAAGATTCCATGTTACAGTTTTCTGCTTTATGAAGGTGACTTTCTTCCCTGCCTCTCCTAGGCCTCCTGCAAGCTATTAATCCTTTTCGTCCGTATGTAGTGCATTTTACTGCATTTTACCTTCCTTTCTGCTTGTTAGATTTCTTCTTACTTCAAGGACACTATTAGAACTGAAAATATAATTATTCCACTAGACTGCAGTGAATGACTCTTAGTCATAATATTTTATCTGAATAGTAGCCCTATTTTTATTATCGTGAAGGTTTGAAGGGTTTATTTGCCAGGACTCAGGCAATTGTGATTTTTTTATTTTTTTTTTTTAAAGAGTTCTGTGCAGGCATTTTTCCCATTTGTCACTTGAGAATATGAAGACTTCTCTTTTTTGTCTGCTCAGACATAAATGCGTTTTTCAGTTTGGTCTGTCCTGGAATGAATCTTTAATTACCATTTTGGACTTTGTCATGAATTGAGAAGGCCAGTTTGAATGAAAGGATAGGATTCTGCTGTGATGAAGTGAAAAGTTACGTTCTCTGAAGGGCTTTTGTGTAGCTTCATTCTGACAGTTGTTGTATGGGAATTGTGCAAATCTGTTTCTGAGAACTTGTATGTTTGTGTGCATTTTGAACTTAGCTACTAAGGCAGCTGTCATGAAGACTTTGAATGTTCTTTAATTTGGAATGGAAATATTGCTACTGTTCTTAGTGGATGTAGGAGATAACTACAGTGATAACTAAAAGCCTCTTTATAAATCAACATGCTAAAATTTTCAAGCAGGCCTTTAGTGTAGTAAAACTGAATACACTGGTTCTTGTGTAGCAATTGTCATGGCACTCACGTCTGCCAAAAATTTGTGCCTAAACATCATAATGCTGGTTGGCTTTGGGCAGAGTAGCTCTTGAGAATACATGACTAAATGGACAATAAATCACCTGAAATTGACCTACTATTATTTTAAGGTTCCATTCCAAAGATGTACTGGTGACTTAATGCATATCTTTTCTTTCCCTGAGGTATGAGTCAGAAGCTTTTAATTCAGGCAGATTCTCTAACTTGCCAACCTCTGTAAAACTGTATTTCAGAAATTAGTGAATTCCAGTAAAGTGAGGTGGGGTTTGGTTTGTTTGGATTCTTTTTCCTAATTTATTATTTGAAAGATGTGCTGAAATTGTTACCTACTGGATTTTTATTTCTGTGGTGTCCAAACTTTTTTTTTTTTTAATTTTTTTTAAATCTGGGATAAATACTATGTGTGGTTCAATTGAGTATGTATATGAACGTGGTGATACTGGGTTATTTAGCCCAGTTATTTGTCAAGTTCCTGGTTAATACCAGATGTTTGAGAAAGATCATGATTTTGCTTCAAAATATTTTCTTAGTCCCCAGCAACTTGTGACTAAGACTTCTGGAGCTAGAGGTGTTGCCTTCCATGTAATAACCTTTTGTCTCTTGTTTCTGTCCTGAATTTATGTAGTTGTTGTTGCATTCATGTAGAGAGTGTAATGCCCTGTTGCCAAGTGTTCCACATTTTAACTACACATTGTAGGAAGAAATACTTGTTTTGCATGTAGCAGCAACTTATTTTATTTGTAACCCTTTAGCTCTTGGATTAGAAGGAAGCAATTGTATCTTTTTTACTATTGATTGCAAGGAGATGTAAAACATAAAGGATGAGAAAGATAAGAAGAATCATCTTTCTGGTTTGGTTTTTTTATTGGGTTTGGTGTTTTGTGGTTTCGCTGAAATGCTTTTGGTCCAAACAAAGATTAAATTGGTAAGTGGTATCTTGTCTAAAACTTTATGGGTTTGAAACAGTAAAAAGTATGTAGCACAACATGGCTTTGTACAGAATTAAAAAGCTCAGATTTCTGGGTGTTCGACTTGAAGTGAGAAGAGGAAATTAAGAGGACAGACTAAAATTTCACAGCATAGAAATTCAGTATTGCAATTACTTTAACAGTAACTTAATTATAACTGAAATTTACGTAAGTCAATTGAGTTCTGGTGTTTTTGTTTTGTTTTTTTTTAACCTGATTTATAATAGGTTTTCCATTTGTGCATGGTGGGGTTTGGCTGGAATTTGGGCAACAAGAACCAAAGAGAATAAACCCAGCCGAAGTAAATAAACACACGGATGGAACAGACAGGAGTAACTATTCTTTTTAATTGCTTCACATTAAGATCACTTAATGCTTTTTAATTTCCTGTTCTTTGTAGGATGGGATGAATATGTGCATGTTTATGCAAAACACCTTAACCAGACTTATGAGGTAATGTATTTTATTTACCTGTTTATGAAATAATTATAAGTATCAGAATGTATTTTGGCTAACTCTTTAATGAGATGTTTAAAGTTAAATACAATAAATAAAATAGTTTTAAGTATGTAATTTTGAATCCCAAACCTTGCATTCACACATGCTAATCGGGTAGGTTTTTATGAATTTAAATTAGACCTTAACATTTTGCAACTATTAGACTTTCCAGAGACTGGAATAGGAAAAAAAGCCCTAGGCTTGTATGGGTAGAGCTAGGAGATACCCAGAGTTAAGGAAACCTAGGCCTTCAAATTTTCTGAAACTTGACCTCTCTAACTCAGTGAAAATCTGCAGCTCTTAAATAACAAGCATCAACAGTTTATGCAGCCTACATAGGTAATATTTATTTGATATATTTATTTAATCTTCCCACTTCACAAAAGGAGTGTAGTCAGTTCTACCATCTGGTACTTCTGAAAAAAACACCCTTTCTTTTAGACTTAGCTTTCCTTAAGAAATCCCGTTTCTGATAAATCCATTTGTGGTAGAGTCTGTATTTTTCTGCTCAGAGCTCTTTGAAGAGAAATGCTCTTTGTTTTCAAATATTCTTTGTTTTCAAATAATCTATATGAGAAAGTGTTATGAATTAACATTTTTTCTGTAAAATTACCCAGGAGATTGGAGACTTGTAATAGTAGTACTGTAAGGAATCCTCAGGATTGGAAGCCATTTGCATAAGCTGGTCTCCATATAATCAAAATTGATGGGGCAAAGCTAAGAGGAGGAAGATGTATGAAGATTAAGCCCCCACCTCAGGTGTGTTGACTTAGTGTATGTTTAAGCCATGCTTCAGGGAGAGAGCACTGAACTGCTGTCTGGGGACATCTGTTGTAGATGGGATTAGTCTCCCTCAGAGCTGAGACTGACTGTGATCCTAAAAGAGGTGCCTCAAATGGATTAGAGTGCATGTAGCAGTCTTGGGCCCATATCTTCTGGTTTCTCATAAACCACAGGAAAAATGAGATTGCACTCTTCCAGTGGGTTCACTTGTGCCATGTGCTGCAGCTTGTAAGTGAACTTGGGCCATAAGAAAGTGTTGGTGCTTCTGTTAAAGTAGAACTAAAACCAGACATGTGGTCATGACTAGGAAACTGACTTCTGAATGTGGTTTGTAAACTGCTCAGTAAGTTAAATGTCTCTTCATAGTAAAAGATGAAACAGCTGTATTAGTGTGCAAACTCTGTGACTAACCAACTGTCTTTGCATCTTAGGGAACTTGCCTTATCCTCAGTCACTGTTCATTAGCATTCATTTGGTATCGGCAGTGGGGAAACATACTCTTCCTTCCCTCTGTCCTTTGAATTACCTTGAACATGATTAAATACCTTGAACATGATTAAATATAACACCAACAAAGGTAACAGATTGCTGCTTTCCTCAGAAGGTTTTGTCTGCAAAAAAAAGTTTTGTTGATGACTGAGATAGTAGCACTCTGTTTGAAGAAGCTGCTGAAGCTGTCATGGTAAATCTCATTAATTTTAGATAACGCAGCCCTTCAGTTCTTTGTGTCTCTTTCTGCTGCTTTCTGTGGTGTAACAGCTTAGAGTAGAATCTTGTGTTGCTATCCTGTCACTCCTTGCAGGCAGTCTTTTTAGGTGTAATCTATAGCAGGTATTTTTCATAACGTGTTTTTCAGTACATTATTTTAATTCCATTTGATAAATCAGTCTCACTGTTTCATTTTAGGATTCTCTGTCAATTATGCAATAGTAATTCTGACATAAGTGGAATTACTATTGCTTGCCCACAGAGATATAATTAGTTGAATGAATTGGAACAGATTTTCTGAACTTTTACTATAGAGCTGGTTTGGTTGAATTGTAATTTCTGAAAGGCTAAAAGCATGAATTTTGCTTACTAAAGTCTCTTGTAGGTTGCCTTTGATCAGTGTTGCGCTGGTCCAAGGAAAAGCTTTTGGAGGAGGAGCAGAACTTACCACGGCATGTGATTTCAGGTAAGACTAACAAGTAGCTGTTTTGTTGAGCCACTTATTTAATGAGTGTCCATGTGAAATGTGGGAAGCCTGAGGTACCGCTTTTGCCAGGAGTCATGTTACTGGGTTTCAGGGTGTTTGCAACTAGATTTTGTCAGCAGTCTTCATAGGAAAAAAAGTTGAGGTTTCTGCCAGGTTATACAGTTTGGATCACTGTGTAAAATAAGAGCAGTAAGGAACTTCAGCAACAATGTTACCCACCAAGTGAGTCCAACTCACCCCTGAGTGAGAGGTAGGAGGACTGAAAAATTGTGTATTTCCCTGTGTCTCTTTATGTGAATGCCGTAAGTAAATATAAAACAATAAAGCTCTCCATTAATCTTGTATTTTTTGTTCTGGGTTTATTATTTGTGACATCATTTTGTGTTGTGCAGTTGCTGAAACAAGAATTTGAGGTGCAAAGGAAAGCAAATGAGGTTTTGTCCCTTTTTTTTTTCCCATGCAGGTGCAGGCATTTGGTAGCATGAAACAACTGGTGAAAAACAAAGGGCTTTAATTAAAGAGGCAGAACAGGAATGGGAAGAAACTAAAGTAATAAAGTGACACTTTATATAAACCATTGCTAATGTATGAACAGCCTACAGATGTAATTGGATAAGCACAGGGGGCAGCATCTCTAAAAATGAGGGGATTTTAATGAAGTTTTTTATCTAAGAAAAGGAAATATGCTCTTGAAGAGGGTGTTAGTGCCTGAAGTGGGAAAGGACTTGCCCGAAACAAAATGAAAGAAGGTACAATCAAAAGTAAAGTAAACTAGAATATTACAGTGCTATTCCAGGTATCAGGAACAGGCTTTGGATCACGGAGATGGTATCTGCATTGTCTGAGCCACTCAGAAGCAATCTTCCTTTGCTTTGTAAGTAGATGTAGCTGGATCTTTCTTCATATCTACTCAGCGCACGGTGAGATGAAACCCCAGCTGCGATGTGAGTCCAGGCTGTGTTACAAATGCCTGGGAAACAGCAGAGAGGCTCTGTGTTTGACAGCTGCAGTGCTGGCAGGAGAATGCACCTGGGAGACTCAGCAGACCTTTCTCAGTCTGTGAGCCCGTCAACAGAAAGTGGATCTTGTTATCTCTAAATAGGAGTTTAGGGAATGTGAACATAACGAAATGGAAATCTTTTGGCTTTCTAAATTATGTAGTCTGTACTTACACTCCAGCTATGCTGTTTTGACATGCTGTGTAATTACAGGCATTGTCAAGTAGCTCTTATTTGCATGAATTGAGCAGCTGCAATTCCTCTCATGCACTGCCATAATTTTCATAATAACTGCAGCTGTTGATCCATCTTCCATTACTTTCTACACACCCATCCAGTGCAACTAAATAACAGCAATTCAAAGCAGCAAATGGGACTTAATTAATAGCAGCAACAAGACAGAGAAACATACTCTGTGCTGTTATTGCTGTTGAATTTGAGAATTATAATACTGTTGGACAAAATTCCTTTATTTTTTTTGAGGACTATAAGTAGATATTAGCAGACAGGTATTCTGTCCTCAGTCACTAGATGATAAAAGATGAACTTGAGACAGAAATCAGAAACATTTCTTTTCTTCTTTGAATAAACTGTTTGGACATTTTATTTTTTCAAAACAGAAGGAGGTTTTTTTTTGTGGCTGCTTTTAATTCTAAATTTTCAAATACAGTTCTGTTTTTCACAGTTACTGTATGCACTACCAAACTGCTTGGGCTTGGCTTGAAATATTTTCTTGTTTTTATGTCTGCCACTTTGTACTACGTTAACTATACTGATGTTGTTGAAGCAACTCACTTGAACCAAAATGACCTAGGTACCTCCTCTGAAATGTGCATCATACTGCCAGGGCACGTCTCTGCTAGGATAGAGTTGTGGACAAATCCAAATTTAAAATAGCTGAGGTGGTTTAAGATATTACTGATACATTGTTCCTGTAGCAGTTCTTGTGGCTAATTGTCTCACTCTGTTTTAAGCTGGCTCATTTTAAATTGGATTAGGGAGGGCTTGTGTGAACTTTGGTACATTTATTGCTGACATAAGGATGGTAATGAAAAGTGAAACCATCTTAGGTCCATCTACCTTTAATCTGGAGGAAGAGGTCTTCTCAAAACATCATCTTCAATCTTAGCTGCTTTATCTGTTGTTGCAGTATGACTCTCCAGAAGAACGACATCCTTATAAAGATCATGAACATGTTCCTAGGGGGGAAAAAAAAATCAGACCAGTCCAGACAAGAGCAAGGTAATTAATATCCTGTCAGACTTTTTCTGATATGAAAATTGGAAAGATAAAGCTTCTGACACTGTAATTATTTATCTCAATTATTACTGCAAAACTGAGTAATGTTGAACTGTGCAAGTATGAAACTTGTTTGGACAGCTGAGCTTCTTAGAACCATTTGCAAGAAATACTGACTTTTTTCAGTGTGCTGCAGTTGAGCCTGTGAAGGTAGCTCATGGGTTCTGCTGCCAAATGTTAATGTATTTTACAGCTCTGCATGACACTGCAGCTGTTTCAGTGAGGTGTACAAGTGATTGTGATGTTGGATTTAGTGGTGCGGTTTTACAAATAATTGAAGTACCTGCACCGGGTTCCTATATGCAGAAACTTGAAGTGTGTGTTGTGCTTACACAATGTGTGAAGGTATGGAGAACAGAAGGTATGGCAGGTTTGGCTGAGGAATTTGGACAGAAAAACAGGAATGGTAGTAGGTTGTTGGGCAGTAAGCTGACGGATACGGGGAAGAGACCATCACTAATCAATCCATTTTTGCAATTAGCAGATCACAATAATCTGAGTGCAGTTGCTGCAGTGCACTACCAACCAGTAGCCAGAATGACTAACTTAGAATTCTGAGCTGTCTTGTCTTTTCTTTCATGTTGGTGCCTTTGAGAAATCTCGCTGGGGCAATGTCTGCAGAGGTCTCTTACACACATCTACAACGTTGAAAATTTGGTCCTACGTCACATGGCAAATGGACTTCCATTGTATCTGAGTGCTTCTGAGGCATAGAATCTCTTTCCCCCTACACCCTTTCTCCTCTCTAATGCTGCTGCAGTCCAAGTAGAGGCCTGTCCCTGCTGTGTCAATCAGATTTAAAAGGTGGTGTCTCAAGGCAGAGGACAAGAGTGCAAAGATAGAAAACTGCCTATTTCTCATACCATTGAACTCAGAATGGGCTCAGAAGTAGAGACAGCAATAATTTCCTTTTCGTCTTCAGAAAATAAGTTAATGAACTATAATTTCTTCAGCTGTAGTTGATGTTGCAAAGTTAAATTGCAAAGGCCCAGTTTCATTACTCTTGTAAGTAATGAAAGCTAACTATTAGCTTACACTAATAGTACTGCATTTATCAAATTGGCGTTCCTTCATTCTATATTTTTATGAAATATGTAGGTGTGCTTAGTATTACATTTTAAGGTGTTAAACATGGTCTGTGAAACACTTAAAGACATACAATGAAATGAAATTTTATTAAATAGCTTTTGGGGTGTGTGTTCCTGTGGTAATTTATTTACTTTTACAAGATGTATTTAGTACATTAAATGCAATTTACAGGAAATCAAAGGAGCAGAAGATAATCTAACCACTGCATAGATGTAGGTCTACTATGATCAACTCTTCAGTTGTTTCACCTTTGAAAAAGAACTGGAGGAAGCTGTAAAGACTTTAGTATTTTACAGTAAACTTTTTCAAAAATAGGTTTCAGAACATCAGAGCACAGCACATGAGCTTCTTTGGAAATATTTCACTGTATGCAAGGATTTGGGCTTTTAATTTTACTAGGAGGAGCATTTAGGTGGACAAGATGTTGCTGTTTGAAATAAGGGTGCCTCAGTATGTAGTTGCATTTTTCACTGGGCAGAGCCTGATATGAATGTAGCAGGATGGGGTTCACATTCATGAGTTCTTGCAGAGTCCAGGCTCACAAAGCACTTTTCATTCATGTGACTGTAACATTGCTACAGATCATCAGGAGAAGAATCAGCAGCCAAATCTGAGAGTGGGTTCTCTGGAGAAACCTAAAAGATAAGGGGCTAAAAATATGCGTGTTTCAAACACTGATAGCCAGATAGCTCAGGAGCCAACGAAGGGTTATTGGTAATACACTGTGAGAAAGAACAGGATGTGGGTGGAGAAGGGGGCCATATGGATGTAGAGCAGCACTTTTCTGGAACAAATGTTCATGTGCTGGCACCTGTAGATAAGCACAACACAGTACAGGGCAAGTACAGGAATGAGATCAAGAAGTTGGCATGCACTGTAGGGGGAAATCAAAACCATCGAGGACCCCCAAAGCTTCCAACCCATTTCCAGAAAGGTCTAGAAGAAAGAACTGTGCATGATTACTAATCTGTGTAGAAAGTGAGAAGTTCACCTCCAGGACAGGGTAAACCTATCTATAAAAAGGTATCCCACAAAGCCTGGATGTGCATGTGCCCCAGGACCCTGGATACTCCAGCTGGATCAACGCTGGAGCCATAACTGGTGATCTCTTTTATTCTCTTTCTTCCTTTCTCTCTCGTGGTCTTCATCTCTCTCTAATTCATCTCTCTCTCTCTTCCCTTTCACCCTACCCCTTATCCAAAACCCACTGCTGTGTGCTTCTACTGGGAGGTCAAGGGCTAGAACAGCAATGTCCATGCTAAGTTTGTAAATTAATAATAAAGTTCTATAAGGTTTTGTCAACCCTCCGACTTTTGCCATTTCTTTTGACCATGAGAGTCTATGAATCTTGGGTTCTCCCTTCTCCTTAAAGGGTGGGACACCACATTCTCACAGCTTCAAGTGCTAACTGTATGGCATAGATCACTTTTTAAAAATTACATAGAATTTTGGTCTCATACATACACACACACATATATATATATATATATATGTGTGTGTGTGTGTGTGTGTGTGTGTCTATTTCAAATCTCCTGCAAATCAGTTGGCAGTTTTAGAATTCCAGTGCAGTCATACATCAGTTCACATTTATAGAGCCTTGGAGGGTTTGTTACTACAAGTTTCTGATTATGATTTTAAAAGTCTCACATTGCCTGCCTTTAAGAAGGCTGTTCTTGTTTTTGACATGGTGCATTTGGCATCTGTTAAAGTAAGTGCTGCTAGAAATGGACTCAAGAGCTTGTGTTATTTAGCTTGTATTTATAGATTGATATTGTTGGGGTTTTTTTTACCAGTTTTCATTTGGGATTGAATTTTGTGTGTTTACAGTCTTTCAGGCAGAGGATTTTTAGATGTAGTCTACAATTCAAATTTACCACTGTTTGTTTTTAGTCAAAATTTAAATAGCAGCAACAAAACCATGCATTTGAGTTGATGTTTTCTTTATGAAGTTGTCTTTTTGTAAGGATTTACTTCATTCTAGGTTGTTTGGTTTGGGTTTTTTCCCCTTTGGGAGGCCAAACCATCTTATCCTGGGCAAATGAAATTTTTCTTATCAGCATGTGTCTATGTTTTAGACCACTTGTACCATGCAACCTTACATCCTTTCTGTTGAACAGTCCTGTCTGCAGCTGATATAATGTGCTGCATGGTAATAATAAACAGAGATAGTCCAGATAATGGAAAACTTAGATAAGGCAGATTTTAGAGAATGCAGGTCTGGACCCATTCTGATACATGCTGATACACTGAGCTGTTGTTCCACTGTAGAGAAGCATTTAAGATTCAAAGAGAGTCTAGGAAGAGTATAGATGCAATGGAATTGTCCATTATGCTTGCATCTGTGAAGTGACTAATTCCCACTTTAGACAAACTGGTATTTCAGGTATTTGAGTTCAATGCAACCATTGATGATCTTTGCTACTAATTTATATATATATATATATATATATATATATACACACACATACATATATATATACATATATATAAAATCAGATGGCTCCAAAAATTGGCTAATATGAAGTCTGAGAAGCACTTACATATTCCAGTCTGCTGATTGTGAGGTGAGATTGTACTGAGCTGTGGTTTCATGAGGACAGACTGCCTGAACAGCTTCCCTGGATGTGGGAGGAGGGTGTCCCTGTTGCATATTCCCAGCACTGGTTTCCCTCTGGTTTTCCAAGGTCCAGTGAAGATGCCTGTATGAGTCAATTATCTCACTAAAAAGCAACAGAAAGCCTGGGTTTTTCCTGTTTTTACAGTTAACTATAGTGGCTTGTAAGGGAATATAGTATTGGCTAGAGCCAGTGTAAAGGAGGAGCTAAGTCTCTGAGAGATGGCAAAGAACTGTAGGGGTGGGAATACAATCTATTCCTTTTCATTCTGGGGAGAGGTTAGATACCCTTAGTTTCCCCTCAAGATGCAGCTTTCAGCTGCCTAACTTTACACTGGATCAGCTTCCAGAGGATATCTTCCTGAGTCTCTGTTTGCTATCTCATTTTTCAGCTCTGTCATGTGCTATTGAAGGACTATGAGAACAACTCTTCCTCTTTTTATCACTCCCAAGTAGCAATGTAGTTAACATTGCAGATCTCTGAAGGGTAGTCATCCACATCAGGGTTATTGTTCATTGAGATGACCAGATGCTCCCAAAATAATTCAATTTCCTTGGGTGTAAGCAAACATTGTGTGGATCTCAGCCTACTTCCACTGTAAACATTACCTTCAAAATTGCAACTTCTTGTCTTCCTCTTCAGCCCTCATTTCTTTTTTTTTTTGTCTCTGATCCAAAGCAACCCATGGTCTTAGAGAAGATTTGGAGCCCTGCAAGCTGGACCTCTGTGTTCCTCTTCCTTCCAGATCTATCCAAAATTGTGTGAAACAAGACTGCAAACTGTTTGAACTTGTTAATCTTGGTGGTTTCAGCTTCCTACTTCCTGGCTTCTATAGTCAGTAAGAAATTAATTACTATGCTGTGACTCAGCAGTCTCAGTGAGAATAAATCAAATTGTAAATTCTCATGTTAAATAGATTCCTATTGTGCTTAAACTGTTGTGTTTAAGAACTTCTGCTGTATCCATGGTCTGTTACTAGGTGTTATCTTCCAGTCCTATTTTGTGTGCTGATGATTCATACTCATAAACAAAAAGTAAATATATAGAGTGAGGAAGACCCAGTAATTTAAATTAGCATAGATTTGTGTGTGTGTGAAAGAGACAAAGATTGTAAATAAGAAGATAGCAGGGGAAATTATACTTTTGGTGATAATTTGTCACACTATTAGGCATATTTATGAGGGATCTTTTACAGTTTGCTGAAGATGTGCCTGCTTCTTGTCCAGGTAGTCTGAACATGACATCAGTGATCTGAAGTTGCTTTGAGATCCCCATCAATATAACTAATATTCTATATTAAAAAGTAAAGAGGAGAAGCAGCAAGTTACTGATTCAATGTAGAATTTTAATGTTAAATTATCTATTGCATTTAAACCTTTTTGAGTTATATCATTGTGCTCTTCCCCTCTCCCCCCAAAAAATCTCTGAAGTCATGTATCATATCTGGAAAACTTAGGTCGAAGCCACCATGATAATTAAAAAAACCCCCCCACAACCATCTTTATTTTTTTGTTTGAAATTAACATGGTATCTTGACAAAGTGGAAACATTCCATTATAATTGAATCACCCGTGATTTCAACTAAGTGTATGCTCTCTCTTTGCTTTACTCAGAAATCGTGTAGGACGTGCAAATGCAGCATCAGTAGCACCACACGCAGAGACAGCTGAATTTCAAAGTGTGTCTTGTTACCCCGTGTCTTGTGAAGGGTTGTTAGTGTGAAGTTATGTTGTATTTTAAGTTCTTTAGTGCTGTGAGTTGCAGAAACCTGATACATCAAATCCATCATAAAGTATTAGAACAGCTCAAACCTTGCATCTCTCAGGGCTGATGTCAAGAAATGCTGTTCCTTTCCAGTTGGCTGAATTCAGGCGAGTGAGGTGATCTTTGCATTTTTGACATTTTAGATGCCAAGCTTTGAGCCACTGATGGGAGGCCTCTCCTCTTCTTTGTGTATCAGCACTGGAAATGAGCAGAAAATGTGATTGAAATGCTCCTGCCTTAGGACTCTTAAACTTGGTCTGGGAGAATTTTATTCTGTTTTCTATGGTTTTGGTAAACATACATGATGAAAATAAAGACGTGGGAAAGTAAAGTTATAAACATGGTTTGCATATGCTGCATGAAGCTGTGCACATAATTTTAAAAATACATTACTTCCTCTTTGAAAACAAACTCCACTGTGCTTTTTTTTTTATTTCTAGATGAATACTGTCATTTAGGTTTGACAAAAAATTTTAATTATTGAACACCTTTACCTCCAGGTGGTCTTTTTCATCAAAGAAACTGGTAAAATATCACTGGATCTTTCCTGATAGAAATTTTTGCTTTAGTCTAAAAGGCCTATCTGCTGTTGAAAATGTTAGCTTTAACAGAATCCAAATAGCTCTAGTTTCTTTTTTGGGAAGGAAAGACTCATGTAACATTTCAGGTTTCCAGTGTGAGTAATTTTTCTGTGAGCATTATTTTGGCCTTCACTCACTTGTGTATTGAGGTTTTGGCAGCCTGTGAAGAATAACTGAAACTTGCTTCATGGGTAAGATCCAAGTGCTATGGCAAGATGAGAAATACTCTGAAAATAATTGTATGGTAACCGAGGTGCCTGAGACCCACTGACACCAGGGTAATACAAATATAGTCATAACTGGGAATTAGAAGAAGAGAGTGTTAGTAAGATATTGGTCATTAGCAGGGGAAGAAAAAATAGGGTGGTAGCCCATGGATTGCTGTTGTACATCTGCAGGTAGTAAGGAGGATCCAGGCGCTGCATCTTGAACGATGGGGCTTCAGTCCTACTTTATGGTTCTGGGTGATTCATGCCATTTTCAGAGTTTACAGTGCAACTTCAGAGCTCCCCAGTGTTTGCTTTATTCTCTTGGTTCTGCGTGTTCTTAAATTGTGGTCTGAGCTCTCTGTGTGTTCAATAAGCCTCTGTAAGACCATGCAGCTGCTTGCCAGTGTGTGCACAGGGGCTGTTAAACAGGTCCAAGGCAGCACCCATGGACTGGGCAGTCCTTACCGCTATCTGTGTAATTGTAAAAAGTTTGTCTCTCCTACCTGGGAAAGACCTTTTAATTTACTTTTCCTGCTGTTTTCTGCAACTACTCATCTCACTTGGATGCTTAGGCACAAGTTGGGATGGGGGAACTGTGTGTGGCTCACAGCTTTTACGTCACACCTCATCTTGTGAAGGGGTAGCCCAATGTGTGTGCAGCACACGCAACGTGGCATGGCAGTGGTGAAGGGCTGCATGAGCCCCCTGGCCAGCCCTATCCCCATCTCCACCAAGCCCTCCTGCATGGTGCTGCCCACCCCCAACACTGTGGGCATTGCACGTGAGCCTAAAGAGGTATCATTCTGAAAAATGGGGCAGATTCACTTTGTGGTTTGGCCGAATAATTTTCTTTCCCGTCAATTTAATGAAAAGTGACTGGGAAGAGGAAAACAAAATAAAAAGGCTCATCTTACTTATTTTAATACTGCTTGTGTTGTTTTAATCAGTCGTGCTTTTTTTGGGCCCTTATTTCTTGCCTTGTGATCTGCCATCTAATTCAATTTTTCATTCCTGTTGCAGAAAATGTCTTTCTGCAATTTCCAATATCCAGCTTCATTTATCCCTTTTAGAAGAAATGTAGCTTTTTATAGCATGCTTTTTTCTTTCCGGTTTCTGTGAAGCCATGGGTAAGAAAGTGTCAAGCCTGAGGTAAAAAATTAGATTTAAACCCCCTAATCAAGGTCTGCTGTGTGAGCTTCCATCTGTAGCTGACTCCTGGGAGACTCTAGTCCAGAAGGAGATTGAAAGTCTCTGTGGATGGCATCCAGTATGACAGCAGACATCACCTGCAGGAGACTTTGAGGGGGGCCTTACCTACCTTGTCTTGATTGAGACTGCCCTACTCCTCCTACAGGGTATTAGCACCAGCTCCTTTCCACAAGTTTCTTTCCTTCTATAATCACTCTCTCAAAGTAATGATCTTTCTGGCCCTCTTTTAGCCCCTCTGCTTTGATCAGGGGTGTGTTTAAGAAATAAACCCTTTTTCACTTCTCTGGTTGTTCTTACACAGTCATATCTAGACCAGTTTCACTCTGGGTCTTGCCATGGGACTCTTCCAGAGGGTCTTCTCTGCTGCTTTACTGAGCTCCTTTGTGCTGCTGACAGGCCTTTTTAAAAATTTTTCTCAGCGCAGACTTTGCTGCTGATTAGATGCTCTTTTTTGGGGGGCATGGAGTTCTCTGTGTCCACCTATTATAATTTAATTCCTGTTTTCCAAGGGGCCTTTTTCTAGTAACAATATTGTTTTTGTGCTTCTTCCCCAGAATGGCTTCCTTTAGAACTGGTAATCTTGCAGCCTCTTTGAGCTGACTGTGTTGATTTTGGAGGCTCCTCTTCCATTGAATATCCCAATATTTGGGCAATAGGAGGTGGTTATCCCCACCTTAAGTTCCTCTTCACTCCTGGAGACCACATTCCTCCTAAAATGGCTGTCTGTTTAGCAATTTCTGCACTGGTGTCCCAGTGTTCTGACCCTTCCTCTAATTCTTCTCATTGCTACATATTACATTTTTTAGATTCAGAGCTCCACTTTTCAGAATTTTAGCACCAACCAAATGTTTTGTGCTTCTAGATGAAAGTATGATTTTGTCATTCTTTCTTCTGCATTTCATTTGACTCTGGGTGATGTGAGAAAGCATGATAGAGTCACGTTATAAATTGCTCTTTTAAAGTCTTCTTTGAAGAATGCCATTCTCATTGTTTAGGTCCCTTTGCTCCCCTCTGGGAAGTGCCCTCAGGTTTCCCAGCCAACTCAGAAGAATGTTAACGCTTGTTTAATAAAATACTTCTGTAATTAGGAGTCTGTTTACTTGATCTGATTTTTACCCTGATCCTTGGCGTTCTATAAAATGCATTAGAAAATCTGACTGGAGGATAGCAAAAGTAGGGGGTAAAGGCACTGTGTGCTAGGGAGATATGAGATATTTTTCTGGGCTACTTTATGTAAAGCTTGATTCTTAGCTTTTGTGGTGAGTGGGGGGAAAATGGATGCACTAAGAGTGTTACAAAATAATCCAGTAACTATAAATAAAAGTCCATGTAATCTGTAAAGCAATTTGAGAAGAGCTGTGAGAAAAGTGAGCTCTTGTGTTGGTGAAATTTCTTAGGATGGCATCAAGCCTACTCCTTTGACACTGTGATTTAGTGTGCCTAGAACACTCTGTGCTTGGGAGCCTTGGTAGATTTTTTTTAAAATTTTGCTTCTTAGGTATCATTTTATTTTATTTAAACCTCAAATAAAGAAGGTGTTTTGTGATTTTAATTGGTGGAGTGTTTTTAAATCACTGAAAGGATTTGAGAGGGGTGACTTTCTGATGGGCTTGTTAAAATAGTAGCTGGATGTACTTACTTCCATTGCTTTCTTGTAGAAAAGGTTATGGATTAAAGCTGATAAACAGGAAAGATTATTAATGTGCACAGTCTTCTTCTAGCCTTTTGGGACTGCAAAGCAGCTTTGAGCAACTGTATCTAAGATAAGCATGAGACATGCAGTTCCCCCAAACTATCTTTAAACCATTTTGTCTTCATTTTTATGTTCTTTAGTAGTTACCGTTTAGTCGTCTGTCAAGTGAATATCTGCGATTTCAGGATTTTCAGAAAGAGCAAACATTAGTGGGGTTTGCTTTCATGATGCCAGTCTGCATAGACCATCACCACAAGCATGTAGCACAAATCTTTACTTTTATTGGTTTTACAGTATTTGCACTTTGGAAGTCTCAGGGCTGTCACAGGTCTGAAGTAGCAATTGATGCAGTATCTAATTGCTCTATTATTTCTCTGCATAGGGCTGAAACACGAGAAGCTCTCGGTGAGAAAGAAGATACGGGAGAGGTGCAGAGTGAATTAATACTAGCAAGCTCTGTTGGGAAAGCATGTAGCAGTTACGGCTTGCCAATATTCATTGCATTGCTCCAGTTCAAAAATCTGCTAAAAAGAATTAGCAAGGAGTTATTGATTAAATGTTTAATCCAGGTCTTTTTGGTCCTGTAAAATCTATCCAATTAATCAAGTGAGACTGAAAGATAAGTGAAATTATGACTAACTCTTCTCAGGATGAATCCACTTGTTAATATTTTCAGAGACCTAGGGTGGGTTTTTTTAGTGATAGAGGCTATAGTGAGCTGACTTTCAGAAAAATCTTTAGCCATTTTGTCTAGATAATCCCTTTACAGAATATCTAGGTAATTATTTGATGGTATAGTGATAAAGAGACTGCTGAGACACCATACTGGATGGGCAGAGAGGGATTAATTAGTCCCAGCTTGCTTTTTGGAGGAGACTGTCTTATTCTTAAGGGTCTAATTCTAAAAACATCTGTCATGGAAATTGAAGTAAGGACTGGAAGCTGCTAATCAGCAACTTTGCTGACTGGCTAAATTATTTTAGTATAATACTGCATATTTCTTCTGCAGAATATTCTTCCCACAGTACCTTGCTACTTCAAAATTCATTTTTATTGCAAAAATGACTGGTTAACACATTTGTTGTTTTAAGATGAGTTTCTATAATAACTATGGAAGGCTTGTGTATTGGAATATTAAACAAGGCTTACACAAGACAAGTTGTCACTACTAGAGCACAATGTTGTCATGTAATTAACTTATTACTGTTTAGGTTTCCAGGTCAGGTCTCTGCAGGCACAAACTGCAGCCTTACCTTTAGTCATTTGAAGCTTTCTGTGGCTTTGTGAAAATATCAAGGCAGTAGTTCATATTCAGGTTGTGCTTTCATGGTTGTACTCAGGAATTACTTTTGTTGTTAAACATTCTGGAGAAGGTAGGGATTATTCTGCAGCAATTGCCAAGGAGCATTCATAAACAATGCCTCAAGAATTTGTATCTTATTGGTAAGGAAATTCTGTAGTATCTTACATGTGCTTTAATATCTATCTTTCCATGGTGGGGAGAATAAGTATAAGGTGTGTTACATGGGAAGGTGCATGATATCTGGTGTATCTTTCTGACTCTGAGATTTGGAATGCAGATACCAGGGGTGGATTGAGGACTAGGTACAAGTTAAACCTTGCAGATCCACATGCCATGCTCAAGAAAATGGGCAGAAGGCAGTGAACCTGGAGGATTCCCAACACTGTGGTATGTGCCACATGAACTGTTCAAAGTAGTGTGAATGTCCACAGTGCTTGATGGCTTTAGTGATCAGGCTAACGGCATTTGCAGTCCCAATTAATTGCTCCTTATGGTCCAGCTTTCAGAGCTGCCACTTGCCTGTGGCAGGATCCGGTAGTATCCCTGCCTGAACCAAGGAACTGGAGCTACAGAATTACCTGGGTGCATTTGTAGCAAAGGTGGCATTTCTTTCTTATGGAATTGCATTCACATTCAGCTACCCACTTCTGCCTTGTCTGAACAGTTACTGCATTTCAGCCATTCACTTTAAAGCTGCTTTTTTTTTCCTATTTAAAAGGCTTAGAATGCAGTCTAGAAAAGATTACTTGATTTATGTGGTGCACTGGACCAATCTGAAATAAAGGACTTCTGTTTAATCCAAAATCAAGACTATTGCTGTGCAGATAAAGGAACACGTTGTTTATTTTTTGTTCTGATGCTACAAATTCAACAATCGCAACTCTCTCTGTTGCTTTAACATATTGTAACAGTTTAGTTGACTAAAAACATCCCATCACTGCATGTGTGTAAGAGCAGCACTTTATTTTTGGTGGGTTTTGTGTGCCTCAGCAAGAGAAGTGAGATCAGATTACAGACAGTACTGGTGTAACTGCTGCCTGAGTCCCATTCACTTGCTTCAGGAACCCATCATCAAAACTGGGATCTGCTGTATTCCCTGGGATACTGAGGAAGTGCAAGGAAGATGGAGTGAGATTATGAGGTGCAATTTGCTCATGAAGTGATGGGACAAGGATTGTATTTTAGTGTTGAGAAGGTGTGGCTGGGCCACAGGGAAGAGGTGGGCAATGGACTGGCTTTCTTGCTCTCTTAAGGTACAGCATGTGTTTGAGAGGTGTTGTGAATTGTGCAGGTAGCACTCACCAAGCAAAGTTACAAAATCCTATGGTAGTTACACATGAGCTTTTGTCCACTTGCCAGCAAGATCATCAAATTCTCATGTCTACCTGGCAAAGGAAGTTCAATTTGTATGATAAACACCATCTGCAGAAAATGTCATACCTGACCTCTTAACGAATTATTGAACTTGCACTCCCCAGCAGCGTGTATTTTAAAAAGCTCTTTTGGCCATGCGTCAGCATAACACTGCTGTTACTTAATTTAAAGAGAGTTAATTAAGCTGATGCCATATTGATGAGTCTATTAGAAAGGTGTACATGTTGAGTAAAGTGTATGGCAGTATTGCACATCAACTTCATTCTTCTTTGCTGGTTAAAACAAGTGTTTGGCTCTTGATAACCTTCCTTCTGTTACCATTTTCTTAGGGGTTTCCTTTTTTCATTAGTGGCTGTCTTTTCCTGTGCCTGCAATAGTTGTGTGTGTGATTTGTGTGGTGTTTTGGGTTTGTAACAGAGGGGCTACAAGGGTGGCTTCTGTGAGAAGCTGCCGGAAGCTTCCTCCATGTAGGGTAGAGCCAATGCCACCTGGCTCTAATGTGGACGTGCTGCTGGCCAAGGCTGAGCCAATCAATGATAATATGTAATGCCTCTGTGTTAACAGATTTAAAAAGGAGAGAAAAGTTACTGCACAGTTAAAATTGCAGCCAGAGAATAGCAGGGTGAGAACATGTGAGAAGAACAGCCCTGCAGACACCAAGGTCAGTGGAGAAGGAGGGGGAGGAGGGAAGGATGGGCTGCAGGCACTGGGGCTGAGATTCCCCTGCAGACCATGGTAAGGCAAGTGTGCCCCTGCAGCCCATGAAGGACCACAGGGATGCAAAGATCCATCTGCAGCCCCTGGAGAAGACCCACACTGGAGCAAAAGAGGGCTATGAACCTGTGAGAGGCCCGGGCTGGAGCAGGCTCCCGGCAGGGACCTGTATTCCTGTGAAGAAAGGAGCCCATTCTGGAGCTAGTTTCCTGATAGGACTTGTAGACCCATGCTGGAACAGGCTGTTCTTGAAGGACAGCACCTTGTAGAAGAGTGAATAATTTTGGAAAAGTTTGCAGAGATCTGTCTCTGTGTGAGGGACTCCACTCTGGAGCAGAGGAAGGACTCTTCTCCCTGAGCAGTGACAGAAACAACATGTGATGAACCAACCATAACTCCATCTCCCTGCACCAAAGTGGGTGTGTGGCTGAGCACAGACATTGCTTTTCATCTGTCTGGGTGTCCTGCATCTATGCTTTGCAAAATATATAGTTCTACTTGAAGATTTATTATTATTTCTGTAATTCTTGCTCTACAGCATGCTAAAATCATAGATGTCTTAATTGTACCACAAGGCCTTTGAATCTCATTTTGGGAGAATTTTCCACTTTGTGTTGGTTCAGTCACCTTGAAGATAGGTGTGTGTGAAATTTATAGAAGGTAGCAGATTTGGTGAGGGAACTTAGCCAAAGTCATAAGCTGTGTTTATTATTTATATTAATATTGGTGGTTTGAGAGCGGGATGCCAAAGTATTCGTGGGGGAGATAAAAGTCATATCCTGCAGTTCTGGCTGCCCTCTCTCGGTACAACCATAGGTGGGAGCCAGGTGCTGCAGCACTGCATGATGCCGGCTGCCTCCCTCCATGGTGTGCCAGTCTCATGCCAACTAAAAGGGGAAGATCAGAAGTCAGGAGCTGTGTCCTTATGTGACACTGGGAGTCAAACAGAAAACAGGGACAAAATCCAGGTTGCTGACAAGACATATAATGTTTTAGGCATCTTTTTTTTCCTATAATGTGTTTCAAAAGCATAGTTGTAGGAGCTTTTAAAATGTATGAAATAGAGGGTTATATCTGTCCCTCCCTAGTAAACTTAATTAATGCCTTTGCCTCGTCAGAATGCTGAATTCTGGAAATGATGAGGTAAGGGCCAGCACAGATCTTAATATAATCTTAGTTCTGCCAAGGAACTGACTATACCCATTGGAACAGTTTAGTAACATTAGTATTTATAAAAAGCAGGTATGAAAAATTGGGAAAGTATATATTTGTTTGCAATTTCAGCTTTTATTGTATATTCTCTGGCTTCAAGTAGCTGGGAAGTATTTTAGCAAAGGAAAGCATAGCTGCTAGCTAACAGCAAGTGCACCTTTATAAGGGTGGGATTTGTTAGGCTGCAGTGTTAATAAGGGACATGGTTTCTTCTCACGTGCATTGCCAGTGATGTGACGAGATGTGATGTGACAGTCGGTTGTTTGTGGGTACAATGAGATGTCACAGAATGAAGGAATCCTCAGATCAAAGGGGGAGGATTTGTAACATTTAGTGCAGCTGAGAACATTTTAAAATGTACAGCAGGAACATTTGCTGTAGCTCATTTGCTTTAGATGACTAACACAAAATTGGATGTGGCCCATGGTAGCTGTGCTTTGTTCCGGGGCGGGGGGGGGGGGTTAT
>VZTX01017004.1:35698-54713 GCA_013400915.1 Pardalotus punctatus
GGGGGGTTATATTGTTCATAACATGGAAATAAAATGTTCTCAAAGAAGGTTTCAGCTGCACTTTGGGGCTTATATTGCCTTGACCTCTTATTTCCAATTTAAGTTGTGAAGATTTTGCTACCCTTCACATTTCTGAAGGATGTTTCCCTGCTTACTGTAGGGTCTTCTGTCACTTTGAACATTAATTACATTGAATAAATATGTTTTCAGTACTGTCATGCAACAGATTTTCTTTATGAGGGCAGGGAAAGTATGTGTCTAGGAGCCAAGCAACATGACCTTCCCCTGGGATACAGGGGACTCAGATTTTAATTCCTTTGACCTGAAAGACAAGAACAAGCGTACTGTTCAAATCAGGGTTAATTTTGTATTCACCTACTATTCTGTCTCATGCAGGGCCAATACTAAGTGAATATGGTATAAACAGCTCAGGAATAGTACTTTGGTCTTTCCAGCTTTTTGATGTCTGCCTCTTTATTTTAAGTAATGCTTGATGTGCTTTTCTTACATAAATTCTTTTAATAGGAGATCAGATCTGTCACGTCTCAGAAGGTAGACTCAATTCCTTTCATACAATAAAAAGGCAAATATGTTTGCAAGGCTGCAGCAGCTGGTGGTGTTCAGAGGTTGATCACAGGCTGGCTTGGCAGCTGCTTCCACCTCTTCAGACAATGATCTCAGGTCTCCATTGCTTCCTGGGGCATGGGGACTGCAAGTGAGTGATAAATTTAACAGAGAGTGTGATGGGTGGTTTCTGTAAGAAATGGTGTGACTTCAGGAGAGGATTTATAGGTGAAAAGTCTGAAAAACCATAGATACCCTTCTTAAGCCTGAAGGCAGTCCAATACTACACTTACCTTCCACTGAGTACCTCTTACTTCAGTATTTTCTGTGGAGCTTGTTCAAAGGAGCATTGTGGGAAGAGGTGAATCCCTGTGATGTTCTGGAAGCTGCAGCCTCGTAGCCTCTCTGTGAGTTAAGCTGTCAGTGGTTTATTTTCCTTTCATTGTGTTTGGTTCCATTTTCTCTGAGGGGGGGTGAAGACTCTGCAGAGAAACCCTTCCCACATACTAAATATTGTCTGAAATAATCTCAGATTCAACATACAAGTGCAACATGGCCTCCCTGACCTGTGGTGGCTGTCGTGTGAGACTGCCTACAGTTTGCCTAGCATCAAATGCCAAGCTGCCTATGACCCCTTCTTTTTTAGTGTCTCACATCACTTGGCACAGCTAGAATTAAACCCTTCATAATGTTTTCATTATTGCTTTTCCAGTGGGACACTGGGTGTGAGCAAATTGCAGAGTAAACTGAGCCAGTAAAGGAGTTTCAAATACTTGCAGAGTCATTCTTTTGGAGAGAAGAGACCTGAGCCCGCTGGGATTTGCTGGGTTTGGGAAGCACTTGATAATGTTAGCTTAAAGCCTTTCCTCCCCTGCAATACTCTGCTTTCTTCCTTTTGTCACACAACCTTCCTCTGCTATCTCTACAAAAAGGCTTTCATGCAATCTGGCCCATCAGCTGTTGCTTTTGTGCATTGTGCTGGATCTGGGATAAAGCGTAAGCTCTTCAATTCTGATGCTGTACAATGTGGCATGAATGCTGATGGTGCTCTGGTTAAGAATAAAGCAGCCAAGCAAACTTAAAATTAACGATAACTAAGCAGATTTGAGAATAGTGAGTTCCTAGAAGAAGTTGCATTTTTAAAGGTTTTCCTTTTCTTTCCCCTTTCAAAGCTGTTGACCTTGGTATTTTCATTGCGGTAAACTGCATTGTTAGGAAACAGACTTGTGTGTAGACCTCGGTATTACAAGATTTGTCTTCAAAAAGCCAATTAGTGCTTGAAGTAGAAGCTAATCTATTTCACAAGTGTATTTTCCATCCTTTGCCTTACAATCAGCAGCAAGCAACCACGCTGCAGAACATCTCCTTGAGAAAGAGCAAATATTGCTCTGTTTCTGTACATATTTTCTATATGTTTGTATTTCTAGAGGGTTTTTCCACTAACCTAATGTGTGTCAGTGTGACCACTGGGTGAAGGCAGAACAATCTGCTGCAGCAGAGCTCCTCCAGAGAGATAGCTTGATCAGCCCTAGGGTGAGTTCTTAAGTAAAAGAGGTGAGAAGCTGTAGAAAAGAAGCATAGAAAAGAAGGATGTGAAATCTTTGGAAAGAGGAATGTGACTTATCTTGTGGAGGGGAGCAATTCTGTTACACACTGCAAGCATAAATAGAAGGCAATTCTACTGTGCATTGTGAGCCATAAACTGAGCATCCATCTTGATTTCCCTCACTGTAATGAACAGTTAGAAATCAAACTCACATGGATCTCTAAAATACAGAACAAAAAAGCCCCACCTGTGCTGTAATCACGAGGGTGCTGACAGAGCTTCCCCAGTTCCGATCCGTACTAGGACCACAATCCATCCTCTTGAGAAATGTTTTGTACTTTAGTTTGCTTGGGTTTTACCCAGTACCCTCTTGGTTTAGGCATGAATTAGCAAGGTAGTGTCACACTGTGAATAAATGTAAATGGGCTCTGTCTGCAGTTCTGTTTTCAATACCTTTTAGAATTGACTGCAGGTATCAGTATGGGCACTAAGCATCTTTACTTGTAGTAGCCTCTGTATCTAATTTTGAGAAAGGCCAGAATCTGCAGTTATGGCACCATGTGATGTAAAAATTAAGATACTCCAGCTCCGGCTGTAATGAGCACGCTGTCGAGTTGTGTCAGCTTTTGGAAGCAGAGGGGGGGAGAAAATAGAAATTAAAGGCTGTCGAGCTGAAAACAAAAGTCGATGCATGGATTGACCTCTGTGTGTTTGTTCTTCATTGACAGGTTGATGACGCCTGGAAGTGAAATTCGGTTTGTCCACAAGCACATGGGCCTGGTGCCAGGCTGGGGAGGAGCTGCCCGGCTGGTGCGGATCGTGGGCAGCGGGGCAGCCCTGCAGCTGCTGGGCGGGGCTGCCCGGGTGGATCCCGAGAGAGCGCAGTGCCTGGGGCTCTCCGAGGAGACGCTGCCGTCCTCCGACGAAACCACCGCGTTAGGAGAAGCCCGAGCCTGGCTGAGTCAGTACACAGAGGGTCCGGCCGCTGTGATTCGGGCTGTGAAAAAGGTGGTGACAGCAGGAAGAGAGCTCCCACTGGAAGCTGCCCTAAGGACAGAGAAGGACATTTTCGGAACTGTATGGGGTGGGCCTGCCAATTTGCAGGCATTGGTTAGAAGACCAAAACATAAGTGATGGGTTAGGCATAAGAAATGGTCTTGACCTTTTTGCAAACAAAGCTTTCACTAAAGCAGCCATTAAACGGAATCATTGAAGGACTTGTCCGTTTAAAATGGCATTAACATTCCTGCCATTTAGGTCAGGCAGACATATTTGGTGTGCAACTACAGAGAAATCCCGGGCAGATTCTCTACTGTCCTAATCACCCAGTGAATGGAGATTAGTGAAATTACTATATAAAGGTAAATACTGTGCTGAAAATAGAACTATAATTCATTTGGAACGAGGCTGAAGATTATTTTATGTGGTGTTTTGTTTTTTTAACTGGTATGGAAATTAATTACTTGAAGGTTATGAGGTTCATTCATTTGCGGAATACATGCATCTAAAGCTGCAAAATATGAGTTCCCCAATGTAAGACCAGTGTCTTTAAGCGGCTTGGAAGATAATAACTAGTGAGAAGATAGCTTTTATTTTTCTCATCTCTAGTTAGATCTTTGTATAATTGCTGAGAAAGTATCCTTGGATACTTCAATTTTAATGGTGCTTTTACAGGAGAAGCTTTAAGTTAGTGAGAAGCTTCTAGCATTCATTCACTGACACTGATTCAGGTTTTTAAATGTATTTTGGTGTCTCCTCACTGGCAAGAAATGAACTACCTACACATGCACATGCATTACATTTCCATATCCTATACCTGTGCAAAGCTGCTGACCTGGTTCTTTACACAGAATCTAGTTGAAATCTTGGAAGGCCGTGATGTATCATGCCCCAGAATGGCTTGTCCTTAAATGACTGGGTGATGTGAGTACTTTAGCATTCTGGTAAGATGTGTGTTGCTATATCTGTTTTCAATGCATTTTTACTGGTAGGGTATATTTGGGATGACAAAAAGATTTGGAACTCAGTCTTCACGCGAGTGACTATGCAAGTAATTGGATAACTCAGTGGGGACAATTTTTGCTTTAGAAACTGACACAGAGTACCTGCTTTAAAAAAAACCCAAAAAAACTGTAAGAGCAAAACCATACAGACATATCTGTGACTGAGTTTCCTGTGCTGTTGGTTAGGATGCACTTGTCTCTAAATCCAGCAGGGACTGAGATCTGAGCCAAGGACCTAAGTAATCTGTGGGGGCATGTTAAGAAGGAAGCTCTGGGCTGTGTGCCACTGACGTGCATTCTTGCTCTGACCAGGCATAACTAGCTCTAGATCATGGAACCAGCTCCCTTAAGAAAAGAAGGCAGTATCTTGGATGGAAATCACATTATGATTTCTAGAGTGTGGCAGGATTCTTGAGTTTTAGACAGTGAGGTAACTACATATGTTTGAGGATTTGGGGACAAATCCATGTTGGGAATTAGGTTTGGATTGCCTGTTAAGATTCTGCAGGTTTCGAGCAGATTCTGTGATATGCTGGGGATGTTTAACTGTATTGGTTTCACAGCAATGAATATAGCCTGAAGCAACCAAGAGCAATGCTGAAGAAAGGGATGTCTTTTGGCACCTCAGAGAAGACAAAGAACTTACCTTCACCCTGTTGATCCTGCACCTTTGCCTTAATATCTAAAATAGTAATGGAGGAAAATTTCAAATTTCTCTCCTCAAAAAATAAAGTTCAATTTTTACTTTCAGGTTAGAGAAGAGACAGGAATGAAAACATGGGGAGAGAGTAGTGTTTTGGTTTGTGCCTTTTTCCCCCCCTCCCCTTTTTATCTAGTTGCCCGGTTGTTACTCCCGTATGTAGCCGCATTCTTTCCCATACCCTAAAGAATTTCAAACCCATTACTTCACAAGCATGAATTTTTTAGTATAGTCAGGCAGCACTTGACTGTTTAGTAATGAAGCTGTTCTGCTTTTCCTGAAGTTTCTCAAGACTCGAGGGATTCCAGGCTGCAGCATCACTGAACCTTCAAGGCACACTCCAGTCCATATCCATCCAGCTTTTTGAAGCAATAGCAAGCACATCATGTTGTTGGGAGTCAAAAGTGTTTTAAAGGGCAACTGGTTATGTCTTTGCTTTTAGCAAGAATAAATGTGCCATTACTAATACAGTAATTATGTTTTTAAAATTGGTGTGAAAATTGCTTAGAAGCTGAGCAAGACCCTTGAATTTTTTATTTTTTTTTTTAGTGTATTAGGCTCCTAAGTGTATTCTGTGTACTGGGTAATAGAAATTTGACAGGCAGGAAATTGTAGGACAAAGGCAGAATCTGGTTTCTTTCACATTTTGAACCTGATCTGTGCTGGCAGTAAGTGAATGGTATGTACACCTGTGGGGGATCTCTTTCCATTTTGATTTATAGACAATGAGCTTACTTCTCCTTTCAGCAAATGTTTCCCCAGCCACCCTCTCTGATTTATATGAAAGGCCAATGTTTGCTTCTAAGAAAACAGACAAATATTTAACTAGTACAGAGCAAGAAACGTTCAGAACAATTTCACAAAAGGTTATGGAAACCCATTTTGTTGGTATCATAAATATACCAAACAGAGGTACAGAACATTCTGAAGATCATTACAGGTTTTGATCAAGGATTTTGTGAGTAGACTAATACCATATTCCTAGGCTTTATTTTCTTTTAAAAGGAAGTAGAGTCCTTCGTACAAAAACCAACCGAGCTAAATTACCATGAGTGCTAGGATGAAGAGTTCCAGACTGAGATGAAATGGAATCCCATTTTAGCCATTTGAAAGCTAAACGCTTTATTTCACAGAATACTTTCTTATCATAAAGCGACAAATACCTTCAACCAGCAGTTGGTAAGTGTTTTTATTTTCTTAAAGATAATACACAAGATAAAACACAAAGCTGTGTTTCTCAAGCTTCATCTCAGGGTTTTTTTTTTTGCTTCTGAAATGGCTTAAAAACAAACAAGCACTAAATGCGCAAAATAAATTAGAAACATGAAAATTGATAGTCCCAGTCTTCTAATTAAATAGCATGCCAGCATTTGTACTTCCTAGGGGCTAGTTTGCCAGCTCCCTCCTCAGCAAACTAAGTTTCCTATTACATTGTGAAATGTCTGTCTTGTTTTCCCTCTGTGTACTGGGACAACCCAAGTGTTTAATTGAGGTGTGGATTCTGTACCAGGCTTGTAAAGGCTGGATACTGGAGATCACTTTTAGCAATACAGATACTTCTATCTTACTTGCTGCTGATAGAAATATGTTTACCAAATGGCCAATCTAGATAAGCAAGGTGTTCTTGCAGAATGCTTGGTTCACTATCTGATTTGTATTTTTTTTAGCCATGACATAGATAACCACAGATACAGGAATTCTGTTCTGGAAATGATGAGATGCTGTAGATTTTGTAGTATTTAAATTTCCTTTTTCATTTTCCCTTCTGCTCCACTGTGCATCTCTCTGGCTATGCTGTACAAGTTGAAAATCACTTAGTGCATGGAATTAACAGTCAACCACATAATGCAGTGTAGCTGTGGCTTTGCTAAAATAGAGAACACATTTCCTACTGAAAGTAATAGTTTAAATGTAAGATGGGAATTATCAGTTACTACTTTTTCTTAGCTTGATCTGGGGAGTGCATTTGCCTCTGATGACTGGCTATAAAGTTCTCACCAGCCTTACTTAAACTAATTTTAGTGTTTCACAGCTGCAGTCAGCCAGCAGGAGCCAAAAGTAGCATTACAGGTGTGGGACTGAGCTCTCTACTTGGGTAAAAAACCCCAAGGATAATCACTAATAAAATTATTTGTAGACTGCTTGGGCTGAAAATCCTGAAATTAACTATATATTGAGACATGTTCCTGTATTTTGCTTGCTTTTTTGAACCTGTACTCTCACATGGAATAAAGTGTGTGCACATAGCTGAAGTGTTCTTAATAAAGGCTTTTGCAGCACAAAGTCAGAGTTTGGCTAGAACCACTGTATACTAACTCAAATCAGAGAAATAAGACAGCTACCAACTAACAGAGAAAAAATCATTCCATGCAGTTTCTTTCTGAAGTCCACATAATTGCCTTATTTTCATATGGGACTAGAAGATGATACTAAAAATCTGTGATCAAGATTTTAGATATTTTCGTGTTCTATAGGAAATATATTCCTATTTCCTATCTCTTCCTAGCTGAGAATGAAAGAAATCTTCCTTATTCCATCCTAGTCTCATCTGGACTTTCCTGACCCACTGATCTCATCTGTAGGCAGAAGGTGGGCACAGCTTTGTCCAGGAGCAAATATGTCATCCATCATTACAGTTTGAACAACATTAGAGAAGTTTCAATCTACGATTTTTAAAATCAGCCCTTTTAATTCCCTTCAAATGGTTGTTTGCCTAAAGCAACTTTTGTCTTAAGATCAGCAGTACCTATCAGCTACTGTCCCTTTCTATGCTGGGATACATATACTAAGAATTGGAGTTTAATTAGCTTTATTTTCAAGACTGAGTCCAGAATCAACTTAATGCTGTTTCTTAATTGGAAAAAATGTAAAACAACTGCCTGAGACAGGAAAGACAAGCTGTGTTTCTCAAGATATGGCTTCTAACATTCAGAAGTCTATAGAAATGCAACTCCTAGATTGCTAATACAAGCACAAAACTACCCTACCTGTGCTGCCACTAGTTTTGCTATGAACAGGTAACAGCACTATAATCCTTCATGTCCATGTCCTTTGTTATAGGGTCAACTTTGGTAACTTACACTCTTTTATTTCAACATTTCTGCTGTGTGTGATACTTCTGTCTGCCATCAATAGTGGAGTTAATCAGCTCTTCAGATGTCTGTATGAATATTGCAACTCACAATTTTTCAGTAGAAGATGATATTCCTACAGTGCTGTGTTTGAGAGAGCCAGTTAGGGATGCAAGAACTTCAGGATGCCACTCAGAATTAGTCCTCCCTTTTGGTAAACACGGGAAGCTGTTCTATAATAATTTTCTTTTACATTCCTTCAGTGAAATTTAATTAAACTGGAAACATATCTGAGATTGTTACTGATAAAATGTAGTTTTATTAAATTATAAATTCTGTAACAAAAACGAGACAGATCAAGAAAGACCTCAAAAAACAAAACTACAAGGACTAGATGGCAAAGCCAGTGAAAAAGCCATGGAGAGTGTAAGGGTAAGGATTTGCAACACAAGTTAACAGCATTTTTACATTTCCATTGAAAGAAGGAAAATGATTGCTCTTGTCTAGTAAAAACACATTTTAACTCCAAACTCACATCTATTTTCTCACATTAAATTAAGCATCCTGCTCACACCCAACACCTTGCCTGATTCCACATTGCTTTAGTGTTCTTTTCATACACCAATCCATGCAGAAAGTAGTAAGACACTTAATGCAACAGTCAGATAATGAAGACAATTTAAGTTGTACAGTAGATATACATTGGCCAAAAAGGGATAGAGTATGTTAAAGGGGAAAATGCTACAAAATAAACACAAGACATTTTCAAGAAAACTGGGCATTGCTAAAGGCTTTCAAACCATTAACAGGACAACCCAGTTTCCTAGAGCTAAAGAGTCTTCCAGCTGAGACATGTTAAGAGACTTAAGTTAAAACAGGCCCAATCTGATTCTCCCCTTCACCCTACCCTCCCACCAAACACGCTGCTAACGTTTGGGTGCAATGCCAATGAGGACAGAAAATTTACAGAAAATTACAATCGAGTTTTTTTTTCCCACATGGCTCTAGATTTAAACTTCAGTGACTGTGCACTGTCCATCTGGCCTTCTAGATCTTACACCTGTGTTTGCCACCCCACCCCCTGTCCCCGGTCTATCGGCTCCTGGCTGGCTTGCACCAGCATTCAAGTGTCTCTGCTGACCAGAGGATGGGCGTTGCTGAAGGTGGGCAGACACATCCTCACTGTCGCTGCTGGCATCTGATTCGGTCTCCTCAACTGAGGTGTCAGGGGCTGGCACCCTACCAGAAGATGATGATTCGTGGTCTTCTTCTCCCTCTCCCCTGTGACTCCGTTCAGCCATACTGTCTCCATTTATTTGCAAGTGGGCAAAAGAGTTCTCTAGAGAATTGCTTGCATCAGGCGATGGTGTTGAAGGGCTCATGAGCTGACCATCTAGTGCTGGCAGGGGCCTTACAGAAATGGATGCTAGAGGCTGCACAGCTGCAGCCCCTGGAGTCAGTGTGCTGTCAGCACCATCAGCAGAGCTCTCTCGTGCCAGGTTGACAGTGTTGGTGTCACAGTCCAGCCTCAGCCCAGCCACTCCCTTCTTTGGTATATCTATTATGTCCCGTTTTATTTTTCTGCGACGTCCATGCTCATTTCTCCTATACTGAACCATATTTTCAAGGTCTGCTACGTATAAAAAGCCAGCAATCAGCATTTCAGTGCTCTTTTTACCCTTGGAAAAGGCATCTTCCAGCTCTCTGCTGGTACGTTCATCATACTGCCACCAGCCATTTCTACCTTCATAGTACCAAGCATATTCTCCATTGCCTCTGCTTGCTGCTTTGAGTTCTTCGGGTGACAATAAGGTTGGCTTGTCAAGAAAATCCTCAGGAATCTCCTGCCGGCAGAGTGCACATCGTTTCCCAAGCCAAGAAGCTCCCTTCACACACAGATAGCAGAAAACATGTTTACAAGGCAGACTTACTGGATGGACACATGTTTGCAGACAGATAGCGCATTCAGGGACTGGCAGGGAAGGTGCTGCATTGGTACATGACTCATTTGTCTTCCTATTTGTGGGAAGCATATTGATCGAATGATCTATTTCACCACAGCCAGCCATCCTGCAGAGATCAAAGAGATTGAAATCATTTTATTGTGTCAACTTAAACTAGTTGCTCACATCACATTTGCCCTCAACATCCACAGAACAAGATGTTGACCTCAAATTAAGGTAAATTACCATTTATGAAGTTCAACTCAAAGAAATTGATAGGTTAACATTCTATCTCCTGAGGTGACAGACTAAATCGAGTACTGGGATAATTTCTTCTGCTAATCACCAATCTGTTATCTGTTTAATTATCAGCATGTTAACATACCAAGTTAGAAATGAAATTTTGGAGTTTCCTCTGTTCATTCCCTGAAGTAGTGTTGATTAATGAAGCTTCAGCCAACCAGTTACTTGTGCCTCCTCAGGAAACTGAAAGAAATTATGGTTCTTTCCTCAAGAGCTGACCTGGCTGCAAATTGAACTTGAACAATCTCTCTTCAGACTACCTGAACAGTAGCTCGGACTAGGTTTACACACAGTAGGAAATACACCTGACAGCAGCACCCGGCTAAAGTATTCCCCTACTCTTAGTTCCCATGCACCATGGTATACTATCCCTGGAACTGAGCTCAAACAACCACAGGGCTGCAGAAAGAGCCAGATCTGAAAACTGAGGTGGCCTTTTCAAAATACACCTTGGATTCCTTTTTCTTAAACATCAAGTGAACTCCCTGATATATGTGAGTGCCTCTTGAAAGAAATCACTGCAGACCAACAGAAGCAGCAGTGTATTGCAAGACACATAACTCTGACTTGACTGGCTTGTGAAGTCATTGCCTTTACTTCTCTGGCCATATCTTACTGCTGTCATTAAAGATGATTTTGTAACTGTAAGAGAATGGGGAATGCAAAACTGCGTCACTTTGGCATTGTGTAGGATTTAAGTAGTTGAAAAATTCTAGCCTAAATATGCAAATGCCTTCTCAACTACATTTTTGCCATGGCAATCTTTCACAGTTTGTTTCATGGTAATTTTCCTTTTATTTATTAACAATCAAAAACAAACACCAGATACCAAATGAGGGAGAAGACTGGACTTTGGGGAACGGGGCCTAAAAAGATGCCTTTTTTTCCATTTAAAATCCCCAAGGAACTTCAAGACTGATACTCAACAAAAGAGCCTTTCAGCCTTTCAAAGTAGTCTTTGCTGTATGGGCAGCTAGGAATAGTTCACGCAAAACTACCACAAGCATGTGGGTCAAAAGGGACCTTTAGAGGTCATGTAGTCCAGTCTCCTGCTCCACATGGCACCAAGACCAATACTAGATTGGATCAGCCATGGCTTTGTCTAGCTGAGTTTTCTTGAAACCTGCAAGGATTGAGATACCACAGGCTCACTCCCTGGACAGTCCGTTCTAATGTTACATACAATGTGTTACCTGAAGAGAAAATGTCTAGTATTACTGTAAAAGCCTCCACTGCTTAAAAAAAATCTTATAAATATATGCCGTGATTAAAAAAAAGCCTCAGTACCTATATTTATCTTTACAACAGTATATCATGTGCTATTTACTTAAAATATTTTTCTCTATGCTGTCTGTTCCCTTCTATCTCTGTAATTTCCTCTTGAAAGACCAATGCCTCTTTAATCCTTTCTTTTATCAAATAATTCTTTTAAAAGCTCTACAGCTCAAATACTTTTTCCTGAAGTAGCATATAATTGTATCCACCTAAGTTTCAGTTTCATATCTGAATTTCTTTTTCTGAGATTAATGACAAATCTGCTTAATAGTTCTTAAATCAGCATGCCAGATACAGACACAGCATTACCTACCAGCTGTAACACAATTAAAAATTGTGTTTTTACTGCACAGCACACATCTGTGAGATCCATTCTAACAATGTTGTGAACAAGTTGCTTTTTGGAAGCCTCACACTTCTGAGGCTGTATTTTGCAACAGATTTTTACAGCAAATGTAAAGGTTTATACCAAGAAACTTAACAGAAAAAGGGGAGAAGAAAGTCTATTGAGATTTCAGAATACCCACAAACACAACCCAACCATCATTTCACAACGAAAGAGCTGAAAGACAAATTCATTTATCGATCAATTTGTGCTAACCATGGCCGAGGTAAAAGATCTTAATTTTCAAGTGCTCCCACAATGAGATACTATAGCGCAAAAAGGCACAGAAGCAGAGATTTTTACTTCCATGCTACAGTTTCACAAAAGGACGCTTCTCCCTGAACATCCTTTATGAAGTTACCCTTTTCAGAGTCAAAGAAAAAATTAAAACTTGTAGGTAAGCAACTTCTATACAAGTCACATATGATACTTAAGATTTTGGATGTGATTAAAATGCAATGCAGCAATTAAAGAGGCAATGCACTTTGAGAAACCAAATTCTGGTAACGTAAGAAACTAAAGAGAGTTTACCCTAAGGTAAACTAAAAGAAGAATTAAAAGTTCTCACATGTTCACTGAAAGCAAAAAATGCTAACATTTGAACTGTGCTCAATAGGTCACCCATTAATTGGAGGGATCTTTGATTCCTTACTAGATCAAGGTAATGCAGGGTATGAAAAGGAGTAAATGCCTTTTCTTAAAATTCCTATTTGATTTTTAATGACTAAGAAAAATGATACGTATAAAATTAAAGGTTTGCTCCTCCAGTTCTATTATCTCTAAAAGTGCTACCCGGGAACATAAAACTCTTATAAGACAAGCACAACTGCAGTTATATGTGCTCAGAATGCAGGACAATTATGCACAAGAAGATTTCTATCAACTACACTGATGCCGTCTCACTTCTTGTTTTTAAAGCATGATACTAATTTTTTTTTTTGTTTACCTTTTTAATATCACAGCTACATCAGGGAGTTTCTTTATAAGCTGGTAAGAGGATGGGCACCTACGTAGGTTTTTATTGAAGAAGTAATCATTCAGAACCGAGGACAAACATCTCAGACTGCTATTCTGCTATGTTATGGCTGTGAAAGCACTTCCACTGCAACTTCATGGTATTAAGAATTAAACAAAACTGACCACAGTATTTTTCCTGAAATTAAGAGTAATATTTTATAATAAATAAAAGAGACTTTAATCAGAACTGTTATCAAACAGGAAAGCTCTATTTTTTTGGAAGACTGGGTTCCCTTTAAGACACTCCTGGCATCAGGGAAAATCGTATTCTTGACTACTAAGGCTAAAAATTAATTAAACTCTCAAGGACAAATTCTAAAAATAAATTTAAGTATTTAGGGCCTCAATTCAGGTGTAAATCAGGGAACAATAAGAACCTGAACTCTGCATTTTAACATAAATACAGCCTAAAACCATCTGAGAAGGAATTGCCAGATGCCACCTCTTATGTTTTTTATTTTTAATATTAAATAATACATTTAATTTCTAAGCTATGGGGCCTTCATCAATACATGAAGTATGGAAGAGGTGATGTGTAACAACTACAGGAAAAGACCCCAGGCTTTTTTGGACTCTAATGGAAGAAAAAGTAAATTCACACAAAACCACTTCAAATTCCAGGTCAAATTCTAGCTGCAACTAAGCAGTCCATCAAGGAGCTGACATTTAAGTTCATTAACAAAACAACAGCTTACTTTTTCTGAATAATTTCTACTGAAGCATGCCACAAGACTGAAATGTCCTCCCTTCAGATATCTCCAGCTAGGATGGCAAGTCCTCCTTCGCAAGGCATTCCTGACTCGTCCTGCCCAATGGTACACTACAGCATTTCAGGTTCTCTGCAAACTAAAAGAAAGCAAATACCACCATTACAATGTTGTCCAGAGGTACAAGCAAGCAAAGTACAATGCCATAGTCCTGTTACAGAAAAGAAGTACTATGCTTTTATTTACTTGATGCAGGCTATTTTCAATAAAACAATCATCAGACTTCTGTTTTATTTTTTTCAATCATCAATTTTGATCCACAATTTCTATTTTTATGTCTGGCTTAAAAAACTCATCTTTTTTTAAGCATTATAAAAGGCAATTATTTTTAGCTATAGTAAGTTAATTGCTCATTTCCATACAGTGACCATGTACACCAAAGGAGAAACAAGACCAAAGTTAAGAGCTTGCTTTGTTTATGCAAATTTAACCTCTAATAAATGATAAATATTTAGAAAACTTAAGAAGTCACAATGGCTTCCTAAAATTGTTAATAAATCTGTATCATACCATTCCAAAGGACCATCTAGCCATGTGTCTCGTCTTGACAGGGACTTGTATCAGATGCTTGAGGAAAAAACAGTGCATGTGAACAGCTGATTTCCCCCAGGTCTTCTCCATATTTCAAGCAGAAATCCGCCTCCTCATATTTCTAGTCTCAGAGCCTTGAATCTTTGTCCTCTTTTACAGAGATCGTTGCATTTATTTAATGAATGAACCTCAGAATCGTTCAGCACTTTCTTCTTTATAAATCTACATATGCCCTCATATAAGCTTATAAATAAACTCTATGACCTAAATTTGATACTTAACAAGATAAACAAACAACCACAAAAATTAATTAGGACCTTCCTTTATATTCTCTAAAATGTCCTGATGGGCTCCAAGGTTCAACAATGGAAAGAGTGCGTATGATCTCTAAAAAAGAGAAAAAAGATGCAACTCAGCCTCCACACCTCAGAGGAAATATATCCCTCTTCAGGCTAGCAGATAATGTCAGTCAAAATACATTTGGTGAATGCCACCAACCAGAATCTGAGTAAAATAATTTCAAAAATACATAATAATCACTAAATGCCTAACAAATACCTAAAAAGTTCCTATGGCAGGGAAGTAGGAATCTGCAAGCTCAGAGGGAAGGGAGACAGACCATCACTCTTGCATTGTCACATGCTAAACACGAAGGTCTTGACCTAAAAGAACCACCTTCAGGGAATCCTCTGTAAAAAGATTAATGAGCCACAGAGTCACATCTGCCTTCTGGTTTGTAGTTTTCTGGATGATTCTTAAACATTTTGAACTATAGTTTCCAGTTGCTGCAAAACATTATATATAGGAATGATGTGAAGCAGACCTGAGAATGTCACCTCTTTGATATCAATTTCTTCAAGGAAAGAATGATTTCAACAAAAATACAGTGCAGAGCAGATATGTGAGAGTCGAGTAAAGCCGAAGTGTGGTAAGTCACTGAAAGAATATGAAGCATTACAGTGTTCTGTGCTATAGTCCTTCATCAAATGATTGAATGTTTATCACTAATAATATCACAGTGTTCAGATGACTTCAGTGTATGAAGCATTACTCAAATATGTTATTTTCTTTATAGCTGAGCTCCATGTAAGATTCCATGCAGCTATTTTTAGAATGAGCTCCAAAGGAAAAATGCAAAAATTAACAAGCCTATCCACACCTTTTCTCCCCTCATAGTTCTAGCAGCTTTCCTTTCTTCACACATCAATCTGAAACTAAGAGCTGCAACTGCGTTAGAATTGTGGCTCTACTAATCCACTGAGACAAGACACTATGTTTTCTATGATCAAAGAGACAGCTGCAACAAGCTTGATGCTCTGGGTGTGGCGTTCAGTCCTTCATCTTGGGAGCTGGCTTTCTGTTACTTCAATAGGTATCACCTGAAGCCTTTTATCTACTACCTCTCACAATCCACTACTAGAGGTAGCACATCATAAAAACAAATGCTATGTGGGGATGGCAGAAAAATGCTGGGTCAGTTCTGGGAGATTTCTTAGGAAATAAAAATGCATGCACATATTCAAGGTATATAATTATACCTAGAAGAATCCAAGGAAGGCATAATTACAGGATTGTTGTAAGGCAACTTTCCAATTGCTGCAAAGGTCTTGAAAAGAACTAGTTCACACGCTGACATCAGGTAACGTCTACGTTTCACGACATTTTTATTTATTTAATAAGCCAGTCTTGAAAATTCTACTGAGCAGACTGACAAAACACTTGTGGTTACACACACACCCCTTCCTGGATGATGACTCCTCCTTTGAAGTCAACTGGGTAAGAGCTGTGTTCTATACTTAGCAATTAATTTTCTCTTTTTCCTGTAGTATGAGGAGCTACACTATCTGCAGCAACCTGCAGGTAATCCATTCCTAAACCCCTGCATCCTATCACACACTGATTTTGTAACTTTAAAGATGCAACAGATGGAAGGACAATGCCACTGATCAGGAGCAAGAATTCAAACTGGGCAACATCCTCATCCAAACTGAGGCTCAGCTAGCATGGAACTGTTCTTTGTCTCCTTGAAAGCCTCTCAGGATGCTTGCTGGAAGAAGTGACGTCCATTTTTTCCACACTTTATTAAGTGGTGGACTTCCTACCAGACCTATTTCCCAAAATGACGTCAGGTTCTCCTTAAGAACAATGTTAAGCTTTTACAAGGCCAAGATGGAATGAAACCATTTCTTGTCAGTTCAGTCAACCATACTCATTAAATTATGAGACCCAGTAAATTATCAGGCCCAGAACAATTTTTCCACCCTTATATCTTTAGGAAAAAAACCAGTGAAAATTACAAAAAATCCCCAACATGCAAATGAACAAAAAACCCACCCAAACCAAAACCAGAAACATACATATTTGGGAAGCCAGCTCCTATGGATGAAGAGTTTTCTACCATCTTAAGCTTCCTCTGTAAGTAAAATCTTAGCTTTTTAAAAACAAACAAGTGCAAAACATTGGTAAAGTCAACTAACACCAGCCAAAGTCTATTATTTGAGTCCTCCTTCAAATGACAGAAATATCACAAACTCTGCAACTCCACACACATTACTCTAAAATAGCTATCACAAATTCATCACTTCCCCTCTTGAAAACTCAGCAGTTACAGTATTAATTCACAAGAGTAAGTGCTCTTCTGTAATTAGATAGTTGGATTTTTTCCCACCAAGCTCCCTAATTTTAAACTCAACTGGGGGAGCAGGAGGGGAAAAAGATCCCCAGAATTCTGCCCTTCTCCACAAGACACCCTGAGCTAGACAGTGTGGGAAGAAAGAAGGTGGCTATTTAATAGAAAAAAATCACTCTTCTGTCTGAAAGTCTGCTACTGTCAATAAAGTACCAGCTCCAGCCACTGAGTCTTATCTGGTATGTTTAAAACTGTCCCTGGCACTGGACAGCACAACAGATAAATAACCTCACTGTTTCCTGTGCTTGCCTACATTTTTCTATCCGTTTCTTAAACTTAGAGTATTCTCAGGAACTGCTGATTGTGATGAGGCATCAAGTTGCCTGTCATTCCTTATCTTTGGCTATTACACATTAATAAACCCCCAACATTTATACGTACATTTGAAACAGAATCATAGAAGAATAGTCAAGTGCAGAAGAGTCAGCCATTTCAGTATTAAAATGCTCCATGTATTGAAAATGAGGTTGTTCCCTATGCTACAGTTAGAGCACTGATTTTGAATTTTGAGCATATATCCTATTTCAATCTATTTAACAAAGAAAAATGTTAATTTTTTACTGAAAGTCAACAGCATGCAAAAAATGAAGCAGAAACTGGTTCAACTTAAGTTATCAATGCTTCAGAAGCTAAATAAGTACAGGGACATCTCTTTGTGTATATGTATAGACTTGATTAACATGCACAGAAGAGAGAAAAAAAATCAATATCAGTATGAAGATTCTTCCAGGGGCCCACTATTCAATAGGCTATAAAAATACTGCAGTTCCAGCTTCTCTAAATAAATGGCAATTCAATTACATCTAAATTGATGCAATGTATTTCGAAGGAAACAAGAACAAAGTTCTTTCACTCAGTACAGATTTTGCATTATAGCAATTTAAACAACTGGCACTTCAATACACTTGCAAAGAAACCACAGTATTAATCACACGAGACTGTAAAGCAACTTCTTGCAAAAACATTCACTATTTAAGACGTACTCAAAATTATCAAATGAAGATCCAGAGTTCGCCATGTTTTCAATACTATTACACACTGTAATTTTTGGTACTGCGTTTTTAGAGACACTTCAGAATCTATTTTTAAGTAGCCCACCGTCCAGAGGCAGCAGCTAACAAAGTGAGAAGGTCTGGATTTTTAGTATTACAAATCCGACAGAAGCAAAACGTTTTGAAGCTCTGCTCCCTACTCCTCCTTGCAATCATTAATATACGGCTGCATATTACACACACCAGTAACAAAACTTAGAGCATTTCTCAGGCATATCACTGAAAAGCTGCACTAAGATTAAAACCCCCACAATTTTAGTTTAACTATTTCACCATTCCAATCGTCTTGCTCGTACAAAAACCACGCACTGGCTTAATATTTTACAACAATTTTTCAGTGGCAGCAACATGTATCGCGCCAAGAGCGGCACCCGCTTTCACATTTTATGTCCCCTTTTAACATTCCGAAGGGATGAAATGCAAACACTTGAGCGGAGGCCGCCAAGCACAAAGAAACAAAAGCACTTCCATCAGGAACACTTAGTTAATTCTGTCTGGGGGCTCTGCGCCGCGCTCCCGTGACCGCCCGTGCTACTCCGCTGAGCCGCTGGCGGCAGTGACCGAGGCCGGCCGGGCACAGCGGTGGCATCCGCAGGGACGAAGCCACACATTAAAGCGCTGCACATCGCCCTGGGAATTAGAGCGCTGCGCTGGCTCGGCCAGGGGACTCTGCCACGCGTGACGCCGCCATGGATAATGCTCCTGACCTATTTTACTGCCTAGCACACCGAAACCCCCGAGTCACAGAACCACAAAATCAATTAGGTTGCAAAAGACCTCCGGGATCATCGAATCCAGCCTAAGTCCGGCCCCGGTCCGGCACTCTGCGCGCACCTCGCTCCGCACCGGAGCCGGGGCGCCGCCTCCTGCAGGGACACGGCCGCGCGGAAGAGGGCCTGGCGCGGCTGCGGAGCCCGGCAGGAGGGACCGGGAGGCTTTGCCGCTGGTCCCGGCTCTCCCTCCCAGTCTCTCCGTGCGGGGGGGGGGCCTGGGGAAGGGCTCCCGGGCAGGGCTCCGCCGCCGCGGCCCCGACACCCGGCACGTGACCCCGCGGGCGGGGCGGCGGCGGGCGACAGCCCCCACCCTCTCCGCCGCCAAAACAATACCGGGCAGGGCTTTACCCGCCGGGCGGCCGCCCCTCGCTCGGCTCAGCTCAGCTCAGCCCAGTT
>VZTX01017012.1:0-16943 GCA_013400915.1 Pardalotus punctatus
ACTCCCTTATTCCTTTCAGGGAGCACCGGGGACAGAGAGGTGTTTGCCTGGGACAGAGCCAGCCAGGAATGGGGCCAGGAGGTTTTGTCAGGAGCTGGAATCTCACCAGCAGGGAAAGCAGGGATGGGATGAGGGCAGGCCTGGAGGACAAACCTTTCCAAAGGCACGGGGAGGGCTCTGGCACCATCAGGGTGCAATAAGGCAGCCCTAACCCAGCTTTGACACCATGCCTGGAGAGTTTCTCCACGGGACAGCTGCTGGATTGCTTCATTTCAGAGCACAGGATGCAGCTATTAATGGCTTTTAATGTGATCCCCTGGATCCTGACAATACCTGCTCCTAGGCAGGCCTGAGTCACCGGATCACGGATATTGATATACTTAAACCATTAAGCAAAGAGTCAAAATGCTCCTAATTCACAGGAAAATTATGCAACTTCGAACCAGAACATCCGCAGATCCAGTGCATGCTGAAAGAAATCTGAATTTTCATTCTCCACATCCACCTATTCTTGGGTTAATGATGGAGAGTTACAACCGGCTTTTCAAAAATATAACCAAAAAATATTGCTGCTCTCTTCCCTGGTAGTCTGCTTGCATTACTTTAATTTAGGAAGCAAACCGTGTTACAACAACCACAGACATGCAAATGAGGCAAAAAATGGTGCTGTTTTGTTGCTTTCCAAATTTAAGCTGACCTAAATAATTTAATACAAAATTTACAGCAACGAGAACAAAATTTGGTGGACAAATATGGGAACACAGTGAATTTCTGCTGCAGAATTTTTACTCCTCTGGGTAAAAGATGATTCACCATCTGCAAGTGCTGAGGCAGCTTTCACTTTGGGGGCAAATACAGTACAGACCCTCTCCATGATCCTTCCATTTAGCATGGGAAAGAGGAGAGCTTGCTTTTGTCCCAGCGTGAAAACTGGGATTATTTTTGAGTGAGCGTTTGACACTCATTTGTCAAGAGTTTGCTCTCTGCAAGTCCCTGAAAGGGGCTCACGCCCAGGTGGGTCTTTTCTCCCAGGTGAGAAGTGGCAGGAGCAGAGGAAAAAGCCTCCAATGGCCTCCAGGGAGGTTTGATGGAGAACAGGGAAGATTCTTCACTGAAAGGCTGAAAGGCAATGGAACAGAATGCCCAGGGCAGTGATGGAGTCGCCATCCCTGGAAAAGCTCAGGAAATGTGTGGGTGTGGCCCTTGGGGCCGTGGTTTAATTCTGGGGAATGGTTGGACTCCCGCACCTTGGAGGGCTTTCCAACCTGAGTGATGGAATGAATGAATGACAGAAAGATGTCCCCACAAACAAATTAAATTATTGCTGACAAATCCTTTCTGCTAACACGAAAACAGGGAATAACTTTGGGAAACAGCAGGGGAAGGAGAGTAGAGAATTAACCCTGTGAGTGCTGCCCCGGACATCACCCAGCGCCCACGGCAGGAGGGGCTGGTGGAGATGCAGCTCAGCCCAGCTGATCTGAGCTTCTCCATCCAGTCACCACCTCCTGCTCCTGAGCAAACACAAATCTGTCTGACTGACGGCTGATCGTTACAGGGTGATCAAAGCACGCCAGGCAGCCAGACCTGGCATCCCTGCGCTCACCAGAGGTTTTAGAGAGCTGGAAAATGCTCTGGTTTCTCCAGCCTGGAGCAGGATGTGTGGGAAGCTGGCGCAGCTTCTGTCCCAGGGCTTTGGTTTCTGTCCATGGTTCTGGTGAGCTGTGGCAGAACTCAGCGTTCTTCCCACATCTGCTCCAGAGGGATTCAGGAATCACCTCCCTGTTCTTCAGCAGGATGCAGGGGAAGGTTGTGAGCAGCAGCTCTTGGTCTTTGATCATTTTGTCCTCTAATTCAGCACTCAAGGAAAAGAAAACAATTCTTTCCCTTTTTTTGTTTTTTCCCCACTCCCATTCTACACTTTCCCAAAGATCTTTGTATAAGTTTTCAGAAACATCCTTTCTGGTCTTCAGACTATTTTATCCTATTTATGTAACAATGCGTTTCCTCGCTAATAAACCAAAGCAGAATAATCAGTATTCTCATGGATTTAAGCAGAATTCATCTCCACTGGATCACAAAAAGATAAATGAAACTTAAGAGAACGCTTAAGAGTGAGTTTAAATGTGTGAGTCACAGGCCAGGTGGACTCCAGTGCTTTTTGAGAACGATTGTGAGTCATTCCTCAGCCATGGACTGGGCTAAAGGACAAAGAGAGAGCGTGAGACACCTCAGCGTTTCCTTCTGGAGACAATGCTACAGGAATATTCACTGCAAAAATACCATTTTACCCCAAAGCACTTCAGTCCTTCAGTGCCCGGTTGGGCGCCTTTGAAAATCCCTTTGCTCCCAGCTCCAAAGCTACGCCGGGAAATCAAAGTTTCTTCGTGCCCGGTTAAGCAGGGCTGAGCAGTCTCTGTTTTGCATGAATAACCCAGACAGGTTGTGGACTCCCAGCCCCTGAAGTGTCCAAGGCGAGGCTGGATGGAGCTCTGATCAGCCTGGGATGGTGGAAGGTGTCCCTGCCATGGCAAGGGTGGGACTGGATGAAAATTAAAGTGCCTTCAAACCCAAACGGTTCTGTAACTCTGTTATTCCATCAAAAAGCCTGGCACAGTGTCAGGACCAGAAACCCCTCTCTAGTCACAGTCAGTGGCTTTTGTCCCCTCCTGTAGGATCAGAAAATGAACTGAATCTGTACTTTGCAAGAGATTTTGTTCAGCAGTGCCAGCTGCAGTGCTGGCAATCGCACAGCCTGTGCTTCACAACCAAGCAAAACAGAAAATGTAATTAATTTTATTTGAAAATCCAGTCTGAGCACATTTGCCACCCGTTTCATTTCACTGCCACATCAGAAGTTACACTCTGACCGACATCAGTTACCCTGAAGACACACAAGAAAGAGAATAAATATTATTATTGGTGTCTGGATATTCAGTCTATGTAAATGCATTATATACTTTGCTTGGCTTTATCATCACAGAAAAAGCAAGGCAAAATTCAGAGTTTTTTTCTGCTCACACTTTCATCTCCTTTTTTTTCTCCCCCCAGAATGGTGCATATTGCAAGGTTTTCTTTTCAGTTATATCCCTCTAATTCTTATCTTGAAAGAAAAATTCAGACATGTCCAGCACCTTGAGGTTTCAGAATCAAGAAGGACCTGCTACTTCATCTTTTTTGCATGTGTCCTTGCAGTCTGGTCTTTTCTGTTTTTCCTGAAAACCTCGGGTAAAAAGGAATCTTCCAAATGAGTTAATGAACACAGGCTGGGTTCTGGGGAAGGGAAATTCCCGTGCAGATCCTGATGCACTGGAATAACGACGAACCACCAGGCTGTGCTGTTGCCCTTAAGCAATGAAATCACCACGGAGCTGTACTCGGCTCCTGGCTGCACTCTGGCTGGGAAGACCCTGAAATCCTGGAAAACCAGTCCCTCACACTCAGTTTTCCCTTTGATTGTACACGTCAGTGTTTTTCGCTGGATTTTGGCTCGCTTTGAAACCCACCAGCAGTGTTTGCTGGCCATGAAATTCAGGTATGAAAAATAATAAAAATAAACAGTAAAAATGAAAGTAATAAAAAATGAAAATAAAATTATAAAAATAAAGTCATTAAAAATAAAATAATTAAAAATAAACTAGCCATCCTAGCTTTAGGATGTAAAGACTGCACTGCTCACCCAAAACCTGGTGGGTTTTTTGGTAGCTTGTTCTCAGCTTATTTATTTTTCTTCCTAACTTCTAAGTAAATTCAAACTTTTCAGCTTCACCACTGCACAGTTTCTAAGTAAATCCCAGCTAAACTGAGTAGACTTTTTTCTACAAGACTGAGTACCTCAGACAGTGCAGTGACCGAAAATTACTTTTCCGCTGCGTCTGACTAAAGAGATGTGTTAATTGCAGAGGAATAATAATAATTTTAATTAAATGAAGAATGTGCAGGAATGGCCGTGCAGAATCGAAACAAAGGTAAATCAACAAATCATAGAATCACAGAATCCCAGGCTGGTTTGGGTTGGACGGGACCTTGAAGATCATCCAGCCCCACCCCTGCCATGGCAGGGACACCTCCCACTGTCCCAGGCTGCTCCAAGCCCTGTCCAGCCTGGCCTTGGACATTCCAGGGATCCAGGGGCAGCCACAGCTGCTCTGGGCACCCTGGGCCAGGGCCTGCCCACCCTCCCAGGGAGGAATTTCTTCCCAAATCCCATCGAAACCTCCCCTCTTTTGGTTTAAACCCATTCCCCCTTGTCCTGCCACTGCACGTCCTTATAAAAATTCCCTCTCCATCCTTATTTTAGGCCCTCCTTCAGCTACTGAAAGGCCACATAAAATCTCCCCAGAGCCTTCTGTTCCCCAGGCTGAACAATCCCAGCCCTCCCAGCCTCACAGCAGAGCTGCTCCATCCCCTGAACACCTTGGGGGCCTCCTCTGGACTCTCTCCAGATGTTGAGGAGGTTTGCAAAAGTGAAGAAGAGCAGGACGAGCCTAGAATTACACAAGTAAAACTTCCAATCCACAAACCCTGCATCTCAGTAAGAAGTGATGTTTTTGTCTCCTGTTGCCACCCAGAGCTTTTTCTTCCTTGAATTCATCCGAGCACTTTTTGCAGCCTTGTAAACATTCAGCGTCGGGAACATCTGGCGCCAGATCCATTGCATTAGCGAGAAATTCCATGAACCGTGAAAAACTGCTCCTTTAGGTTTGCTTTGAGCCCACCACCTGCCAGCCTTCCAGGTGATAAAGGAAAAGGCAGACCTGGCTAAGATTCAAGGCTGGGCCCTGATCCCTTCCCTAGGAAAAGCAGGTCTTTGGATAAATCCTGTTTTATGGGTTTGTGACACGCGGGACGAGACCACCCCACCACACCAACCCAAACCAGAAACGCAAATCTTTAGATTTAGATCAAATCACTCACAGTCACATTTGGAGATGATTTAGGTGTTTTTTCACATCACCAAGCATTTGATTGTTTATTCTCCTCTTAATATTCCCAAAGATTTTGGGATTCTTCCTCAACTCCCCTTCAACTTTTTCCCCGGTGCTGAGCAGCTTTTCCACATTGTGTGTTTTCTTCCTCAACTGATGCAACACTCACCGTCTCCTGCCTTCCCTCAAAGCACTCCAAGAAAAAAAACCTTTTAGCTCAGCTCGAAAAGAAGAAGGGGAAAAAAAAGCTCTTTTTCTTTCATGCACCTCGGTGGGAATACACCGGATCAGGAGTTGTTATAACACAAGGAACACAGCTCAGATTATTCAGCTCCCAGCTGGGACCTGGGGCTGTCCTGGCTGCTGGAGCACACTTCAGTGACAGATTATGTGCTGCACTGTGGCTTTCTCTCCTCAAATAGTCTCCCAAAGGATACCAGCAGATTTTTAGGTACTGCAAATCACAGCAGAGCTTTATTGCCTGTTCCTGTCCATCTATTTCACTGAGATGTGGATCTGTGCTTTCAAAGAGGGCAATTATTCCTTGGTCATCCTCAGATCTTCTCCTGTCTGAATTACCGACAAGGCCGAGTTCAGTGCCTGAGATGGGCTGATAAATGTGAATATTAAACCCCAGAACACTGACAGAGTGGTGAAAGAGGGGGAAATCCTCCCCTCCCTTTGGGGTGGTTCAAAATCTTGCCCCACAGATCTGTTGAGTGCTATCAGAATAAAACCAAACCCAAGATGATCATTCAGTGGTGGTTTGAAAAGGCTTCTGACCCAATCCATCCCCAAAGCCTATTAGGGAAATGTGAAAACTGCAGGGTGAAAGGTAAATTTCTGCCATGGATTAAAACCCATTCACTAGATAGAGAAAACAAAGGAGGAGAAAAAAGATCTAATTCTTGACATACAGAGAGGTTAATGTGGAGTGCCCCGAGATTCGCTGCTGGGATGGGTTTTTTGTCCCTTTAAATCCCTGGCATAATGCAAAAAGTCCTGGCTTACTCAGCAAATATTCTGCACTTCCCTGCTGCAATAAATCCTTGAGCTTGCTTTAGCTCAGGCTCCTCAGGCTGTAACAGCACCCACAAGACAATCAGGGCACACAGGGAGGGAGCTCAATCTCCATGTGGTTCCACTTCATTACAAATATCCCGAGGGGGGAATCTCTATTTCTAGTGATTTCCCATAAATCAGGACAAAGACTATTTTTCCTTTTAAACATCATGTGAGTCTGAAGCTCTGCAAGGTAGATAAAACATTTATTTCCCTTGCATATATATTTAAAAAAAAAAAAATTTGGGACCATGCTGCTGCTGTGGGAAAGGTTGGTGTTATGTCTGAATCAATGGCATCAGCACCAAAAAAACTCTTTAAATCTGAAGTAAATGTGAAGGTTTTAGTGATACCATGCATGTATGCAGATGTTCAGCATGGAAATTAGCTGGCAGATGTATCCAAGTGTTAAAAATTGTGGAGGAACTTTCATGCAGATGATTTATGAATCTACTAATAGAGATAATAGTGGATTTAGAGATAGATATTTGACTCTTAAAAAAAAGTAAATCTAAACAATGCAGTAAAAGTGTCTGCTTATTCCTCAAAACCACCCAAAAGTGGTTAATGTGTTTCATGGCAAAAAAGACAAACCCCAAATAAAAGTTTCCTGTTATTGCACATCCTCCTGATTTTGCATTCGGCTTTGGTCATGAGAGAGAAAATAACGAAAAAGTTACGAAGGGGCAAATAGCAGTATCTTCTAGACAGCGAGAGCTCTGGAAAGTGTAAAAGGAAAACCTGACTCAAATATCCTGGGCACATACATCAAGGTAAAAATACTGAATACGATGAACGCTCACGATTCAGAACATAAATTGATTAACAGTGAGTCCAGCCAAAAAGTTCTCTTGGAGGTGTTATTTCATGGGCACCACGGCAGCAGGAATTGGCAGGAAACAAAGCTGAACATTTAATTTCCATTGTCAGTCGATGAAGTCATGATGTCAGAAAATCAGCTGCCCTAAGCCAAGCTGCTTTGATATGTGGGACCCTGGAATATTTTCATTTACAGTATGAATAATGCTGCCTGGTGTAGGACACCTGAAATATCTAATTTTTCTAAAAATGCATTTGGGAACTTTCCCAACTTACACAATATTTGTGCCCTTTTGAGGATGACATAGAACTGAAGCAAATAATCGCATTTTATTTCAGATTTTATGTAGCACACGCAAAGAATTTGCCTTCTATTCAAGATTAGCAGTTGGAAAGTTTTGGTGATCTCTTATGGAAGAGCATTTGACAGTCACTCATGATTAGAAACTTTTCTCTCCTTCCCACATAAATATATATAAAACTCTTTTTATTATAAATTTTACAATTTCTTATGTTTTCCCTTCTTTATGTTAAACTCTTATGAAGGAAACATATTTCTAAGCCACTCCAACCTATTTTCAGCTTTTTGGGGATAAGAAAAAATTTACTCTCCCTCCATCATCCAAACTTTTTCCACCCTGTCCCTATATGAAGGCATCACTCTTCATGTGGAAGGATCAGAAATATTACATCATTATTTCATTTCATGACTTTGAGGTCAGGCTGGTAGAGTGCGGGCCATCAGAAATGATGGTGACATGACATTAAAAAAAAAAAAAAATCGTGTAAAATCCACACACACACTCAGTGGCAACTTCTCCAGATATAATTTCTCTTCAAAAAGCTGCTTTATGTAATTCCATATTGACTGAAAGGATTTGCAGGGGAAAATACATCCAAATTAAAATCAGCCACTTTAAAAACATGGAAAGAAAATTGCTGTGTAACAGCCACACTTCTGCCAGAGAAAACCGAGTGTAGAGAAGGGAAGAGAAGCCTTTTGAAGGGTTTTACAGCTGGGAAAGCCTGGGAACTTTATTTTCCTAAATTCTTAGAAAATGCAGTGATTTGCTGCTATTGCTCGCTGAAACAAGAGTGCTGCTTATGGAAAAGTGTTTCTGGAAAGGTTGGGAGGATGAGGAGCTCTGGGATCCCGGAGCAGCCTGGGCAGACCTGAGCACAAATCTATGAAATGGGATCAGTCCCAGGAGGAAGAATGCAAAGATTTGACTCTCAACCGGTGCAGGATCACACGTGTCCATCAGCTGAGTTCCTGCAGCACGGACCCTGAGGCTGGGGCAGGTAACGATTAACTTTGATTAACTTAATTGTGCCAGCCCTGGCTGCTGCCGTGCCCTTGGGGTCACTGGGAGAGAAAAGGGAAGGGAGAAGGGAAGAAGGGAAAAGCTGAGCACAATTTCTGTGCCCTAAGGGAGGTGGAGAAGAAGAAGAGCCATTTCTCGGTGCTGTCAGGCACGATATGTTAATTATTGAACTTTTAACTGCAAAAGCTCTGGGGTGTCAGCAGTGCCTCGCTGAGCTGGGACCAAGGATTTTCTGCAGGAGCATCCGAGGAGCTTCCCCAGTCCTGGAACCTCAGAGCTTCCTCAAGCCTGGAACCTCAGAGCTTCCCCAACCCTGGAACCTCGGAGCTTCCTCAAGCCTGGAACCTCAGAGCTTCCCCAACCCTGGAACCTCAGAGCTTCCCCAGCCCTGGAACCTCAGAGCTTCCCCAACCCTGGAACCTCAGAGCTTCCTCAACCCTGGAAATCAGAGCTTCTTCAAGCCTGGAACCTCAGAGCTTCCCCAGCCCTGGAACCTCAGAGCTTCCCCAGCCCTGGAACCTCAGAGCTTCCCCAGCAGAAACACCATTGGAAAAGCACCATGGAGCGATGGCAAATCCCAGGGGCTGAGCTTTGCTGGTCTGGCACGGCTGCAGCGCAAAGGAAAACGCTTTAGAAGGATCAAATTTTGGCCACCAGGAGCAGGGATTGATTTCGGAGGTGTGTGCTCTCTTTCTGGTGTGTGAGACACACCTTGCACACACACCTGAGAGCGGGACCAGCAGAGAGAAGGAGCTGCCAACTGCAGCACAAGTGTGAGTGCATTGATTTTGGCTGCATTTTTGGTGATTGGAAAACTCCCAGTGCAGTCAAGCAACTGACATTTAGAATATTTTAATTCCACCTTGATGTCCCACCTAACACTTTAAAGAGAAAAGAGTTTGTGCTGTTTCGTTATCCTAGTAGTTTACGGCACCTAATGCTAATTCTCCCTCCAATATTCCTGTGCAATTTTGAGGTTGACATTGGGGTTTTTTTGACCATGAAAAATTGAGATGATGCCTTTTCCTCCTCTGCAGCCCTGCTTGTTCCTACCCCAGTCCCTTTTGCACAGGGGTGACACCACACGAGCTGGGCTTTCCCTGTGCCTGTCCATTTTGTGGAATCTCTCCGTGCTCCCCGTTTGACACAGGGCTGCTCATACATCATTTTTGTGGTCATCTGAGGTGAGACTTCTCAGTATCAAAACAGAACTGTAAAGTATTGCAATATATTTAAGTGCTTTTCCATTCTCCAGAGCATTCCCTTAGCAACCTGATCCAGTGGGTGTCACCCTGGCTGGGGCAGGGTTCGGAACCAGAGCATTTTTGAGGTCCCTGCCAACCCAAACCTTCCTGGGATTCCTTTCTGTATTTTGCACAAGAAAAGGACCAACACCATGACATTTTCCCCCATCAGCCATCAGTTCATTGTCCTGTGCGGTTCCCACAGAGTAGGAGCCCCCCAGTTTCCTGCTTAACATGTGAGCAGCCCAAACCCAGGGTTGCTCTGGGTGCAGTTCCATTCCTTTTCCTGGATTCAGAGTGAATTCCCGGATTCAGAGTGAATTCCCAAATTCCCTGTCTGACTGCAGCTCTGAACCCTCCAGCTGCTCACTGCAGTGCCAGCCACAGTCCCTGAGGGACCTTCGAGGGAATGGTGCAGAGTTCAGGACCTGACGGACACCACAGAGGCACCCGGAGCCCCTCCAGCTGTGCCGCTCTCCTCCCGTGCCCATGGAAATGTCAAACCCATGGTGGTGGCACCAAATCAACCCAGAAACGAGGGGCCCAGCAGGGCTGTGTTTATTTGCTGTAACCTGCCCGTCTGATCCCATCAGCACTTTCACCCCTCCCACTTTTCACACCCTCGGATCTGAAATGGAAACAGAAAGGACCAACCTTGAAAGGTGATTTTCCCGTCTGGCTGCTTCTTTCTTTGAATAAAAGAGTTTTCCTGGGCCAAGAGCTGAATGCCACAGTAGCCAAATAATTTCTGCCCAGAATTTCTGGTTAACCTGTCAGATAAGCAGGAGTTAAATAGCCAGCAGCACCACATGACTTTGAGAATGTGCTATTTTTTATCCGTAAATAGTGTCCTGAAGTAATGACACTTTGGCAAACAAGGGAGTGAATCACACACACATTTCTGTTCAGCTGAGTTTACACATCTGTGCTTTTCCCACTTTGCTGAGACCTTTCCCTGTATTCCATATTTTATATAGTTACTGATAGGACTAGAGTTATTAATTTGTTTCGAAATCCTTTCCAAGCTCCCAAAAAAGTACATACATGTTAATTTAATTGTGTTATAGAAATGTTTGCATTTTTAATTCACAGGGTCGACATGCTGTTTGAATGGAATTTAGATCCCACGTTGCTTGTATTAGAAATGAAGAAGCATTAACATCTAGAATAATTCAGTTATTCAATTTTCATTTCTGGTATTGCTTGGCTGTCCAAGTGTGGGGCGTCAGCTCAGAGAGAAAGGGCTGGTTCGGCTCAGGGAACTGCTGGAGCATTGAACTATTTTCTTTTCCACTTCCCATTTTCTAATGAAAAAGAAAATAGTTGTTTTGGGTTTTGTTTGGTTTTTTTTTTTTTTAATACTATTTTTTATGAGTAAAATAATTGAACATCATATCTCCAAATTTTGCTCCAGAAAATGTCTGAAGAATAATTCCAGTTGAAGAAACGCCACTGTTCATTTCCCAGCAGATCTGCAGTGTTGTCACTCTCACCTTGTCCCTTGACTGTATTCTCAGCCCTGTGTGGATTTCCCATCTGCACTCCAAAATCTGCAGTCTGAGCCATTTATATCCTGAATTTTGGCCGTCTGAAGCAACCCAGGGAAGTTCAGCTGGAGACAACCCTCGGCTGGCTCCAGCTGCTCACACCATCCCTCCCAGCTGATGGAATGCGTTGTTATCATGCTCTTGATTCCATGAAATGAAACATTAAACATTTTAAAGGGTCCAAAAGTGACTATGCCCTAAACTGCAGGGAGGGGAGACACTCTGGGAGTGTTCAAGGCCAGGCTGGAGGAGGTAAAAGAGCCAAAGGGAGCCCAGAAGGGTCTCCCCTGTGGAAATTCTGGGGAAGGTGATGAGAGAAGCACCTGAGCAGGCTCTGGGAGAAAAGCTGGGCCAGGGAAAAGGGGTTTTGGTTGAAAAACTCATCAGGAAACAGGACTGGAGTCTCTCAGGTGGAGCCTCTGTATTTCTACACGATTCAAGAAAATGGGGCTCGGATTATGTAATTTTTCAGTCAATATTATTGCGCCTAAGAAATGCTTCACTACTGCCAACAGTGCATTATTTTATATAGGTAACTACTGGCATTTTTATTTTAATTATTATTCTGTGAAAAATGTTCCCCGAGACCACGATATTTCACCTCTGCATATCAGACTCGTTCTGTTCACATTAAGACAGCTCTGGCTTTCGGTGCTGTAATTTGGAAATAAAATCTACGCACACTTCACAAGAATTTACTGTCTCTCTTGATCCTTGACCTGTTTATATAGCAATTATTAACCAGCTTAATTCTGAGAACTCTGTTCATGTTATGTTTTTACACAAGACATTTTGGCATGATAAAATGATGCCTGATACAAGTCAAGGTTGTTTTTGCTCAACCAGAACAGCCACATTAATTCTAAATTCAGTGTAAACAAGAGGCAGAATAAATGTTTTCCAAGTAGAGGAACAAACCTGGCAAGGAATAAAACACATTCATGCTTTTAAGTTCATAATACGAGTGTGCAGAAATACAGAATCTTGGTTTTCAAGAATGTCAGGGCATTTTACAGTCTATGGTTTATGTATTGTTTTCCCTTTAATTTTGAGCTAATTCTTTATTTAACCAGCCTTAATCCTTAATCTGTTTATTTCCAGGTATTTATAATGTGTGCATCTATCCAAGACTGAATTTAATTGGAGTCTGAATTGGGGCTGATCCTGACTGTCTTTCCAGGCAAGGGCAGCTCAGGATATTTATTGAGGATAAACCACCAGCACAGAGCCCCCCACCATGGGCTTGGACTCACAGAATTGTGGGGCTCCATTGATGCTCTCAGTTTGTGTGAGGATCAGAAGAGTTACTGCTTTTAATAACTTATTATTACCTGATTTCTCACATCAGTGCTTCCCTGGCTTCAGGAAAGTCATCTCCTAAACCACTCTCATATAAAGCAAATACATTCAGCTTCACAACTTTCTCTCCATAAAGTATTTTTTCCAGGTATCCTACCTTCTTTTTTTTTCAGAATATTTCCTATTTTCAGTGTTTTATTCTGGAAATGAGGCTGCAGAATTAAAAGATTGTTCCCATAAAGGTCTCAGCCATGCTCCATGGACAGATGCCACCACTTCCCTGCTTTTGCTCCTTCCTGTCCTGCTCTGCCTCCAGGTGTTGTGTCCTTGCCTTTCCTGCACCATTGGACTGACACGGAATATTCAGCTCCTCATCTCTGATTTCTGCATTGCAGGACGTGTTGATTTTCCAGGCAAAGGATTATGGCATTGCAGATGTACAAAATGTGTTTTTCTATAATAAAATATCTTGATGTACACTCAGACATGGAAAACCTTCCCTAGTATTTCTTTAATCCACAATTCATTGGGCATCAGCATCAAATCAAGACAGAAATGGCCAAAAAGTATTTTTCAATGTGTTCTGCCACAGATTGTAGCAGTGTCTAAAGTCTAAAAACTGTTTTAATGTTGCCTAAGCTCATTATTGATCATTAAATCTGGTTCTAAAGTGAATCAAGCCCTGCACTTTAACACACACTGCAATATCCCGGGGAACGGATCCTCCACCAGTGTAAACAGTCGTGCTGAAATCAAAATGAATAAACTTGGGATCATTTACACCAAGTGAGAGCTGGCATTTCCCATGTTTACAAATATTTAGCTGTATTTAAAATTGCCTTTTTCACACTGAAGGGAAAAAAAAAAAAGGCTTTCCTTATTTATCATCTGAAATTTCTCTGTGCTTCCTACACTCGGTGGAGTGCTGGGAACCAAAATGCAGAGGGTGGAAAAAGGCAGGAATTGCTGGATAGAAATAGCTGCCTCTCCTATCATGAACTGTGTGATGGAAAAAAAGTCACATTTTCACTTTTCTCTCTTTGTGTAATACTTTTTAGTCAAACTCTTTGCTACGGCAATGAGTGGGCACAAGCGAGTAAACAAATTTATGGATGGTCTTTAGTGTTGTCAATAATTTTATTATCTAAATATCTGAGAAAATAACGTGGCCAGAGAGGAAAAACCCCCGAAAAGAAGTCTTACACCACCTCTAGACAGGGCTTCTAGCAGAAAAAAAGATTAACCTGAGACAAATCAAGGTAAAAAATGTCCTCTATTAACAAATCTTTGGGTTACTGCTACAAATATCCCCAATTCCCACCCCAGTAAAGCCTTTTTGTGCCTGAGTAGACCAAACCAGACTGAAGATATCAACCTGAGTATCACATTTGACAAAAGGTTGTAATCTCAGCCAGAGAGGGGTGGGAGCAGAGAGGAGACACCACAGTCAGAAGACGTGAGGAGTGTTTATTCATTATTAAGAACAATTTATTCTGTGATATTTCTGCATCTCCTGGTGTGGGCTTTGAAACATACGGAGCTTGCACAGGAAGAAGATCCCAATCTTTTCGAGGCAGATGTATTTCCCGGTGTCCTGGGGAATTGAAAAGATTCCTCTCTGCATTTCAATCGCTGGCATTCAATCTGCGTTTCAGAAATCCCAGGCCACAGGACTTCCATCTCCTCTATTATTCAACAGTTTAATATGCAGCATTTCCTGATATTTACATCAAATGTCTTTCTTCCCTCATAATATATTCCCTTCACCTGTTAAAATTGTTCTGCCATGTAACAGAGTGAATAATTATTATCCTTTGTGCAGGCTTATGTCCTCAGACATTTGAAAGCTGCTATTGTGCCCCTGCTTATTCCTTATTTGGCCAAATTATAACTGCTTAATTCTCTTCATTTTTCTTCCCACTTCAGCTCTCACAAAACCCCTTCATTTTTTATTCTGTCTACTCTCTGATTTGCTGCCAATTCCCCATCTTTCTGGGAGAGCATCTCTCAGAGCTGCAGGCAGTGGCCAGAACAAGGCTGCAGATAATCCCTGCTTTGGGTCTGCCATCCGTGCCTAAAATCCTTTGAAGTCCATGGCTGAACTTCCACTGGATGCAAAGGGCGCTGCATCCTGAACTTGCATTTTGTTTTTTATAATTCCTGTAGCATCCTCCAACTCTCTTATCCGTTGCTACTCTTCATTTCCTAAAAGATAAACCATTGTTCATCTTTTGAGTTGCTCTGGTTTATGCTGGTTTGGTGTTTGCAGTAAAATAATTTTACTCCCTTGATGAATCTGTTTTGGTCATGCTTTATCCATGTTTCTTATCAATCTTTTCTTACTTCACTCACCTTATTGACATTTCAAACCTTCTAGGATGAGCACAATCTGTGTATTTAATTAAGGTCTTGATTATGTCTTTTTTCTAAGCCATTAATGAAGATATAAAGTAAACTCAGACTAACAAGCAGTGTACGTTACCCACTGGACATTTCCACCCATCTCGTTACCAGCTGTTTATCAGCAATCTTTTAGTTTGTGCTTTAGCCAATATTCAACCCACACACCATTGTCTGCAGCCAAGCTGACTTGAATTAATTTTTCAATTAAGATTTCATGAGACAGTGTCAAACGCTTTACCAAAATCCAAATATCTGTCAACTCCCATACTGAGATTTTTTTTCTTGTTTTATTTCCCTTTCTTTCCCCTTCTTTTTAAAGCTAATTCTTCACACAAAGACATCAACAACTCTTCCATGTCTGGATCACTTTGGAATTGTGCTTGTCAAAGGTGGATTTGAGCTGCCTGTTTGTCCAAAGCCCACCCAGCTCAGGTTTGCAGACCATGAAGATCTGAATGAGGCTTTTTCTGACGGAATTTCTCACACTCCCAAGTGTCTCCATTATTTTAATTTACACAGCTCAAAAACACCTTCTGTCCATTCCTTGTCATCAGATGAAAGGCAGCAGATGAAGCTGTAATTCCACTCACTGATTTTTATGCCAATGAGAGACATTTCTCTCCACTTCCAGCCATCACCTGGTGTCTGTGGTGTGTCCAAAACACCAAACCCAGGATTCTTAAATCCAGGGGCTCTTCCTCAAAGGGCCCAAGGATTTGAATTTTGACAATCTCATTTCTGCACATTAATCTTCTATTTCTGGTGCTTTCAGAGGGACTGATCATGCAGTGAAGTGCTGCTTATTGTTAATTAAAATAGTCCAGCCTGGACACTTTAGAGCTACTCTGTGTTGTATTTAGATATTATTTAACATTTAGTTAATTCCTTTCATTTACTGAAAACAGCCATGAAAAGAATTATTCTCATCTGTATGAACTCACTGTATCCTCAGTCTTTACTGAGGAACTTTTATGTGGTTAGATAAACAGCAACTTTCTAAGCACTTCCTATCATTCATGCCCAAGTGAATCTCCAGCCACCAGGATGAATTTCAAATTAATTCAGAGTAACTCGTTATAAGGTGTTCTTTCATTAATTCTAGAAGAGTATTACCAGAAAAGCATTTTCTAATGTATTCAAATTCCTGCCAACAGAAAGGAACCAATAAGCAAGTTCTGAAGAATTAAAATGCTTTCTCCATCCATGAGAAAAATATAAAGGACCATCAATGCCCAGTTTTGTAGTAGCCAGACACTTAGATTAATTACTGAAGGATTATGTATTTCTTCTTAAAAAACCAGATTTGAATCTATGAAAGATTTAAAGAGGCTTTTGAATAATGAAGAAACCCATTGAAATTAAAGAAAGCCAATGGCTTCTATTTTATTGCAAACATATTTTAAGGCTTGACAACAGTTGCAGTGTTCCCCTAATTTTTGCTGTAAAAGGGAAGTAAAACAACAGTTTATTGTGGCAATACTTCATAGTGCCCTACTTCTGTAAATTGTCTTTAAGCTCTAGGGTAAGGACAGAACATTCATGTTTTTAAATTGGATAGAAAAGCTGTTTCTATGCAGTGGCTGCTGGAGCATAAATTGCTATACAGAGACTCTCAGATTTATCTAAACACACTGATGCTCAGCAGGTTGGGAAGGGTTTTTTTTGCCGTGCTCTACCTGCGATGCCCACAGTTTTTGCTCCTTTAAAATGCATTTTAACGTTTGCGAGGCAGAACGCAGAGCTTGAGGACGTTGTAGGGAGTCGCGGAGTTCTCCTTGAAACGGCCCCAAAACTCTCAGAGCCATCCCAAAGTTCTGCAGGGTTTTAGCATCGCTGATTTTTAAAATAAATTGGCTGGACCTGGGTGTCGCGCTGCAATTTTTTATGCGGACATAATGTTCCCCACACAATAATGGGGAGAAAATAGCACTTATTAAACTTTCATGGGGGAGCAGCCACGGGGCAGGGGCGATGGCAGAGAGGGGCTGCTCCCTCCAGATGTCACCAGGGAGGGACTGAGGGTGGCTCTGCCTCATCCCATTTGGACAAAATAAAGCAATGGGACTTTAAATAAATTTTTAAAAAAGCAATAGGACCTTAAACTAAACTAATAAATAAATAAATATTTATATAAATAAATAAAGCAATGGGGCCTTAAAAAATAAATAAAGCAATGGGCCCTTTAAATAAATAAAGAAAGAAAGAAAGAAAAAGAAAGACAGCAATGCGGCCTTTAAATAAATAAATAAATAAATAAATAAAACAATGGGACCTTAGATAGATAGATAGATAGATAGATAGATAGATAGATAGATA
>VZTX01017012.1:17788-34405 GCA_013400915.1 Pardalotus punctatus
TTTATTTATTTATTTATTTATTTATTTATTTATTTATTTTAGGGTCCTATTGGTTTATTTATTTATTTAAGGTCCAATTGCTTTATTTATTTATTTAAGGTCCTACTGCTTTATTTATTTATTTAGTTAGTTAGTTAATTAATTTATTTATTTAAAGGTCCTATTGCTTTATTTATTTATTTAACGTCCCATTGATTTATTTAATTATCTACAGTCCCATTCCTTTTCTTTTTCTTTTTTTTTTCTTTTTTCTTTTTTCTTTTTTTTTTCTTTATTCTTCTTTTTTCTTTTTTCTTTTTTCTTCTTGAAGAGCAGAACAGGCAGCCCAACTCCCATCTTGGAGAAGTCAAACTTTTGTATCCGCACAGGGTGGGGAGGCCACTTGTCAAGGCAATCAGCTGATATTTTAAATAATAGGAGAGCTGGAACATGGGAGCAAATGAAGCTTTGCCACGGATAAAAAACGTTACCTGAAAATGTTGTGTGTTTAGAGCTCAGCACCAGATGCTGCTCCTGGAAAAATGTATTTACAGAGAGGGGCAAAATGTGTACAAGCAGCAAAAAGCAATGGGAAAGAACTTCTTGTTTCAGAAATTAACACAACTATGGAGGTTTAATTGGCATTGAATTATAACGAGAGCAATTTTGAAAATCGCGTGGCACGTTCTTATTTGGGTTTAGTGCTTCGGTGCTAGATTTTATTTATTTATTTCAAACTGATGTCATTAAACCTTGAATTTGTTATAATAGGAAAAGGAGCAGCATTCTTCATTGCTGTTTTCTGCTTGAAGAAATAGAACTGGAATACATTTCTATCAACCTGTTTACATCAGAAGATACAACAAAATCTCCTTTTTTTTCTTTTTTTGGCAGTTTTTAGTTTCCTTTTCTTTCTTTTAAATCCTATTTTTCTTCACAAGAAACCTGGCTGTCCCTGATATTAACACCATTCAAAAATTATTTCCAACAAAACAGAAAGTCTTCAGATATAAGTATACAGCCATGTACTGTTGATAATTGGATTATCCCTTGGACTCTCTTTTAGGAAAGAGAGAGGTAAAACACTTTTTATGAGCCAGGCCTACAGTGTATTAAACCTCAAGGCTGGGCTTAAAGAGGATGAAGCTGTGGCTTTTATCCTCCTCACAAAAGATAACAGGGGAGAAAGGGTGACATCCCCACAAATCAGGCTCTAAATGCACCACCTTAAAAAAAAAAGTATTTCTTACAGTAAAGAAAGAAGCAGATTTTTCTCTATATTTAAATATCTTAAAATGTTCTTTACAAAATAACTTTCCTAAGCCTCCAAGGGTTGACAATGCTGTATTTTACTAAGGCCTGAAACTCTTTACAGAGTCCATTTATTTCTAATTCCATCAAGAAAATGTGAATTATGGGCAGCACGATCAGCATATCAATCTTTCCCAAAAGAGTCAGAGTAGAACTGCAAACACTGGTACCTCAGGCTAAGAAAGTTTGGTGCAAAATATTTCATAAATGTGTCCCGAGCAGGTTTTGGCGTCGGTTTTTTGTTGTTGGTTTTTTGGTGCTGTGGAATGATTTCCCCTCGATTTTGGGTACATTGGACAAAAAAGTGTTCACACAGAAAAAAACTGCATTTTCTGCTCATCCATGAGATGATAACAAGAGATTAGACAGTATTAGTGCAAGCCTTTATCTTTTTTGGGGCTTTCCCCTTTTGTCTGTGATGATCGGGAACCAAATCCATGCTGTTGCCTCCTCTTGGCTGCTTTGGGTGGTGAAAATGGACAGAAAGCAAAAAAATTTCCATTTGCAGTGAAAAAACCTGGCCAGGCAAAGCTCTCTCAACCCACACCCAGAACAAGACAGGCGTTTTTGGCACAGCTTGTTGTGAACGAGAAGTTTTATTTATTTCTACATTTCACCCAGGTAAAAATTCCACGAGAGGTGAGGTGAATATTACAAGTGTAGGAAGCTGTATTCAAAAATCGCGGTTCTTATCGATTTGTCCCTGTCATGATAAGAATTCCCAGAGGTTCACACAATAATTTCAAGCTCATCTTTGAGCTATTGAATTCTGCTTTCCAAGTTCTTCCTTGTGAGGTGTCCCAGGAAACCACAGCAAAGTCAGAGCTGTCCCTCTCTCCAGACTCCAGCTCGAGGTATTTTCTGCTCTCTCTGCAGAGTGGGAAGCAAATACTAAAGGAGATTTGTCCTCTGTTGTCCAAGGAAGAGGAATTCTGCATTTTCCAGGCACAAAGGTGATGCTCAGATGTGGTTGTTCACAAACTGTGAGTGCAGAGATTTCAGCTCTGGGAAATCTGTTGTAGGCAGCTCCAAGACAGCTCTGCTATTTTATTTCATGCTTTCTAAATAATACCTAAGAAGCAGATAGCCCATAAAGAGGTAATTTGATGTTTTGCTCTAAGTGTGCATAATTTTCTCTTACTGTTGTGACACTGATTTATGTATTATGCCAGAAATAGAAAATGTGTGTGGAAAGAGCAGCAGCATCCCACACAAAACCACTCAATCCAGGCATTTCTTAGGCTGGAAAGTTTCTCCCAGGATTTTAAATTGCATCACATGGGGTTTTGCTCTTCGACATCACCTTTCATTACAATAGCAGGTTCTATTTATTCCACTGTAGCCTGCCACCTTCAATTGATCCAGTTCTCACTACTCTGTAACACAGCCATTAGATATTGACTCAAATCCTTGATTTTTAGTGCATTAATGGCCACTGATTGCAGATTTTTTAAAATGAGGTGGTTATTCCTAAGTAGATGGGGGAAAAAGCCCTTTTATGACATGAGCTAATTCTGGATGCTGCCCCTGAGGTGTCCTGGTCCATCCCTGGCCAGGGGAGAGCTCTGTGGGCTGTGGCACTTCTGTTAAACATCCACGGCACAAATCTGGGATTGTCCCTCCAGCAGAAAATAAACAACTTTGAGAGGTTTTTTGCCAACATAAAATCCATGCTCCTTTTCCCACACACAGAGAACAATTTCCTAACCCGGGGCACTCTCCGGTCTCCTTGGCAGAGCTGCCCAAACAAAGCCAGCTTGGGGTGGTTGGACACACCAGGAACTACAAATTATGTTTCTGTCTCGGCAAAATCACCTGATGAGCAGCCACGAGGTCTCCACTGGAAAAGGCTCCGAGTGCAACCTGGACATGGAATGAGGGAGTCCAATCCCTCCTTTACAAGTTCAAGACACACCAGGATATGAGGGGAAAAATGTTGAATCCCTCCCTTTATCTTGTTTATAAGCAGATCCCTGCTCCCCCACACAATGCTCCAGCTCCCGGCCTCGCAGGAGGAGCAGGGAAGAACAAAGGTGCCTTGGCAGGAGGCTGGGAAGAGGCAGGGATGTCGTTTTGCTGACAATTTGACATCAGGATCCCAATTGGGAAGCCGTTCCCTGCTCCTGGGAGCTGCGTGAGGGCTGATGTGGACTGGCAGGCAGGGCACAGATATTTGCTAACAAACACCAAAGCTCAGCAAGGAGCTGCCTGCTTCTTGTAGGAGTTGCAGGGGGTAAAAGTCTGTTCCTTCTCCAGTTGCCTCTAATTAGCCTGTTCTGCAGTTGTGGGCAGGTTTGTTTTACCTGGTGTCTCTACAGAGATTTTCCCTGGTTTTTTGAAGGTGTCTCTGTTTGCAATTGCAGCTCTGCAGAGCAGAGTGCGGCTCCTTCCCTTCTCCCTTCTCCCTTCTCCCTTCTCCCTTCTCCCTTCTCCCTTCTCCCTTCTCCCTTCTCCCTTCTCCCTTCTGCCTTCTCCCTTCTCCCTTCTGCCTTCTCCCTTCTGCCTTCTCCCTTCTGCCTTCTCCCTCTCTCCTTTCTTTCTGTGCCTCCTTTCAGCCACAGATTTCCTCTTCTGCTCTTCTCAGCTTTTGTTCCTGGTCACTTTGTGGTTCTTGACGCTTCCCAGGTTCACCAGCTCTGCATCTCCCCGGGATTCCCATCAGAAATTTCCCATGCTTTTCACAGGAGCCGGAGGGCCAGGAAGAGCCCCTGGCTTTGCTTTTTGCCTCTTATTTCAGTGGGTCGGGTTGGCAAAATCAGGGACTTTGGACAAGGGCATGGAGTCACAGGACACGGGAGAATGGATTAACACTGCCAGGGGGCAGGGCTGGATGGGATTTTGGGAAGGAATTCCTCCCTGGGAGGGTGGGCAGGGGCTGGGATGGAATTCCCAGAGCAGCTGGGGCTGCCCCTGGATCCCTGGCAGTGCCCAAGGCCAGGCTGGACTGGGCTTGGAGCAGCCTGGGGCAGGGGAAGGTGTCCCTGCCATGGCAGGGGTGGGATGGGATGATTTTAAGGTCCCTTCCATCCCAAACCATCCTGTGACTCTGACCAGGAGTAATCAGTAAATAAGATATGACAGAGGGGACAGCCCAGAGAGGGGACAGCACAGAGGTGACAATAAACTGTCAGACGTGTTGTCACCCTGTCTGCATTTCTAACGAGCATCTCTGTGCACACCGGGGCTTTAAAATCTTGGTACAGAGCCAAATTTGCATTTGGGAGCTCTTTTTTGAGGGTTTCCCTACATTAAAAAGAGCTGTTTTACATAAAGGATCCCTTGCCATGCTCAGAATCGCTAAACACAGAAGGTCCTGGATGCAGCAATTAGCAGCATTCCTGCCTAATGTTGTGTTAATACAACATGAATAATTCCATTCCCTGGGCTCGGGTGCTCTGTGGCTCCTGGTCAGGAGCAGTTCAGGAATAGTTCAGCAGAAATTGGTTTTAAGGAACACTGACTCATGCAGTGCAGGTATTTTTTTTATCTCTATATTTATATCTCTATCATTATCTGTGTTTACAACTCGTTCCAACACATAGAAATAGTGTTTCTCCATAAAACAGCACTGAAAGTAGTTTTGCTTCAGCTCACAAATGTTTGAGGTGTTTTAGAAAGCAGATGTTTCTAAAATACTCCCAAGTTCTGGCCTCATGTAGAATATATCCCTCAATAATTTGGTTTGGCACAATAAAACCAGACGAAAGTGAGCTCTTCCCATAAAAAAATTCCAGACAACCACAAGTGCAGCCCACAAGAGGAAAAGCTGAAATGCTTTTGAACCCTGTGCTCCTGTCTGGTTTTTTTCACTACGTGTCACCGCGGATATTTCCCCTGTACTTAGTACTGCAATTAACAAAAATCTTTCTCTACAGGTAACGAGGTGTCAGCCTCACTTCCAGTTGAGACTTTCTGTTGATTAAAAACTACTTCACAATGACATTAAGCCGCGAAGAACGACTCAAAAAAATCATAAGCCCCAGCCATGCGCTGCCAGTCCCCACAGATTTAAATTTAATTAAATGAGAAAACTGCAGGACTCTTTTTGTTCACGCTGAAGATTCCCAGAGCTATCCCAGGAGCGGGGTTCAGTTATTGCAAGGCACGAGCTCAGCCTGGAATATTGTTTTATCATTAAGGCTGCCAGTCATTCCCCATTAGCCTGGCAGCCCAAATGCCAGGGCACCATGGAGAAAATAAAAGGCCTTGGCCCCTCACTGAAGGTGTCCTGAGGATGCAGGGTGATGCCTGATGGTTTTTTACCTTTTCTTTTTATATACCCTTCTATACATTTTTATACCCTTCTATATATTTTCTGTGCCCTTTATGCATTCTTTGTACCCTTAGCCTACCTGCTTGCAATTTTTGTAGTCCGATATTCCAGCTTGGTTTTGGGGTTCTGCAAGGCAGAAAAACCAAACATTCACAGTAAGAGGCCAGAGAGCTCTGTGCTATCAAAAACTCGATGTTGTAACCTTGGTTGAAACCTCCTTTTTGGAACATATTTTGTAAACTGGGCTCTGGCCTCATTTGTGGGGGGGGGGTTCATTAGAAGAGGGGGGCCAATTCCTTCATTTATTCAGTTTCTTATTGGGGGATTCTAGACAGATACCTTCATTTGCAAGGTCCATAAAATTGTATACACATTATACAGTGCATGCACCTCAGCGTGTTCCACCTTGGCAGAGCTGTGCACCTGGGATCCCATTAAACACCGAGGTAAAACCCTTTTACCCCTTTAACCGTGTCTGTGGCATCTCCAAGACCCCCCAAAAGGCAGCAAGGGGGTGTGATCCCATCAGTTTATCCATTCCCTGACGGTGAGCCGGTGGTTTGGGATGGGAAATCCAACACTGCAGTGTTGCTGGATTTTGGGAGCCCCTGGATGCAACAGAACCTTTCCTTTCACGGCACCAAAACCGTGGGGTTATGAAATTCTGGATGTGGAAATGATGCTGGGTTATTTTCCATTAAAAATTTCCATTAAAAAATTTCTGGCTCCCGTGGCATGTCCTGGATCCACGGGAAGCAACGCTCCATCTTCCCCAGAAAACATGCAAAAAGATTTCCCATACTCCCAGTAAATCTGATATTTCCCCCACAAAGCATAAGAAAGAACCTGGCATTGCTTCCCAACCCCTGTGAATAATTTGCTGTCCTTTGAAGGATGGAATTATTCACCTGACATTTCATCTTTTCTATCTCCCAGCACCCTCAAGAAAAATATAACATCTTTAAGCCCAGTTTTCTATTTTTTAAGAAAAAATTCGCTTTAATATTTGTAGGTTTTGCATTCTCAAAGACAAATTAGGAAATAAATGAGCCTGCAGATGAAGCTGAGAGTGTGCTGTGTGATAGTAGTAATGCACAGAGATGGACATGAAAATGTCATCAGCATCATTGCCACACACGTCCTTGGCAATTTCTTTTTCAGAAAAACTGGTTTACAGTGTTGGGGAGAGGAAGAAAAAGAGGCTGAGGAGATGAGAAGAAAGAAAAGAAAGGGAAGAGCTGGACAAACAGACCTCCCCTGTGTCTGCTACTTGCTCCAAAAAAAGGTTTTTGTAACTGCTGAATTTTTTAAACTGGCCTGGTCTGTCCGAGAGGAACTTGTCCTTTCGAGCAAATACGGTGACTTTTGGAGATTAAAGGCCAAACCGTGCGTTCATGAATTTTAATGTAAACAAAATCGCCTTTTTTTAAAATTTTTTCCCCAGTTTTTAAGATATTCCCTGGCTTTGTTGCGCGGGGCGAAGGGCAGAGGAGCAGCATGGCCAAAGGGCAGAGCTGCAGCTTGCTGGAACACGTGTTTTCATCTCCTGCTGAATCTTATCCTCCATGCTCTAAAGAGATCACATTCACAACAAAGAGACCTGAGAGACTGAGACCAAACCAGCACCTGGAGCAGAGCTTTTCCAGCCCCCACTAACAGAAAAGGAACAGGAAATAAGATTAGCCCTGCTGCTCTTCGCAGGTCTCTCTGAACCTGCTGAAGTTTGCGCTCCTGCAGCAGTGATCGTTAATAACACTCATTTTCAGGCCATTTTTAACGCAGTCCCAGGGAAGGAGTTCAGCATCTCTGACTGTTTGCTCCCTGAGGATGGAGCAGGAGGAGGCAGAGCGCTCTCCCTGCTCCCAGGGATGCACGGGCAGGGTTCTGGTGCTGCCAGCTCCATCCCAGACTGCCCCAGCCAAAATCCGGGCTTGGGGGAGCAGTCGGGGTGCCCAGAGAGGACTCGAGAACAGCAGCAGAACCTGAACTTCACCTCTTCTGTGCCCGGAGGACTCTGGGGCGCAGAACGTGCTCCCAGCACGGTGATTCGGAAGGAAAAGCTGATTTCACAGGGTGATTCCCTCCCCAGAGGTTCCCTCTTGAAGCTCCTCTGCTCACCCACGATGCTGACACACCACGAGGGTTTAGGCTTAGTTTTTGATTTGTGTAACCCAGCAACTCACGGTAATAAACTCATATCAACTGTTATTTGTTAGAACAGTGGGGAAACACTGATTTACCCCAAATACCGCCTGTATTTATCATTTAAACACCAAAAGTGCCCCACACATCACTGAGCAGCTCAGGGGGTGATGCCAGAGATATCCAGGCTCTCCCAATCCTCCTCACACACCTTTCCTGCTTAGATATTCCTGTTCATGCATCCACGGAGCTACAGCGGCATCACAGAGATGCTCTGGGAATTAAAAATGCAGGTTCTATGAATATTTTTGGAAAAGAGCACAACTTCTATTACTTCACGACTTCACTTTGAAATCTGCCAGACTAGAAGTACCTTCAATTTATTTTATCGCTGCATTTTAAGGGTACATGTATATATATATCTTTATTCAAAACCAAGAGTCTGGATGAATAATTCCATTTTAAAGTGTATTTGCTCTGAAATAAAAAGAGCTGTGCAACTGGTTTTGATACCTGCAGTATAAAGGTGCTGAAACTCTGAAAGTGTAAAAACCACTATGATTTCTTGTAAAATATTGAAATAATTTTAGTAGTGTGCAAAATTGTGGTCAAGTCACCAAAATACAGCTGAATTCATATTTGGCTCCTTTGAGCTCAAAATGCTCATTCCAGTCTGAATTTCTTCAGCAATTCATAGAATCATGGGATGGTTTGGGTGGGAAGGGACCACAAAGATCATCGTGTTCCACCCCCTGCCATGGCAGGGACACTTCCTGCTGTCCCAGGCTGCTCCAAGCCCTGTCCAACCTGGCCCTGGGCACTGCCAGGGATCCAGGGGCAGCCCCAGCTGCTCTGGGAATTCCATCCCAGCCCCTGCCCACCCTCCCAGGGAGCAATTCCTTCCCAAGATCCCATCCAGCCCTGCCCCCTGGCAGTGTTAATCCATTCCCCCATGTCCTGTCACTCCATGCCCTTGTCCAAAGTCCCACCCCAGCTCCTCGGAGCCCCTTTAGATCCTGGGCAGGCTGCTAGAAGTAAAAAATGACAACAGCTTTAAATCCTTTTCCCAGTCTTCTGCCTCCATCTCCTCAGATATTCCCGTGTTGGTCCAAATCCCACTTGACCCCAGCTGAATTCTGCATGGCTCCAGCAGAACTCTGCCTCAGCTGAGCGTCCCCCGAAGTGGAGCTTTTGTCCACAGGCATGAGCTGCCTTCTCCAGCCCTTGCTCACTCAGCTGGGCTGGGAAAGGCCCTGGGATGATTTGTCAGGAGCTCAGCTGGTGCCTCCCTGCCAAGGATGAGGCCCCAGCCCCGCAGGACCCACGGAGGATTTTGGGAAAGCCCAGAGCAGCCGCGGTGTGGGATGATGGCTCCCTGCAGCAGGAGCCCTGGAGAGCACAGAGCTCTCCTCACTGCCACAGCTCACTCCACTCACAAGGGTTCTTCTCCAATCACCTCTTGAAATCTCTGTGCTGTGTCTTAACAGCTAAAAATTAAGTTTATTTACACACTCTCCTGACTTCTGTTCATCGTCTTCACTTCAACATGGCATGAGGTATTTTTGTTACCAAGCCTAACACAGGCAAAATGGATCTTGTTTCTCCATTTTGCACTGGTTTTTGTGCAGTTCAGCCAGGTTTGCTCATAGGGAAATGCCTGGCACGCACAAAGGAGTTGGTAAATTCCAAAATGCTCAGGCCTTGGGAAGGCATTGGGGGTGAGGATGCACAGGAGCCCTGGTGCAGCTGGGACGCAGCAGCTGCATCCTGCAGCTCCCACTGAGGAACCCAATCATTGGTTTGAAAGATATCAAAGGGATTCAGTGACACAAACCATTGAGGGATGATCAATTCAGAATTGATTCAATGACACAAATCACGGAGAAATAATCAATTCAGAATTGATTCAATGACACAAATCACGGAGAAATAATCAATTCAGAATTGATTCAACGATACAAGTCCCTGAGGAATTATTCACATCCTGTGGCTGCTCAGGTGTGAAAGCTCAGCCTGGCGGGAGCACAGTTTTATGTTAGAGCTTGTTAGGTATTTTAAGTCTCAGACCTGAGATATCAAAGTGATTTTAATTTAATTTTTTTTTTTCCCTAAACAGCCTCAAAAGAGGGAATATCAACCCCCACCCCCATCCCCTTCCACGGAGGGAACGGTTTGAGTTCTGTGAGGCTGATAAGGTTGAAGTTGTGTGTGTTATGTCTTGTATTGCACTCTTACATTCTGTTCATCGGAAAGGTTACACAGAATATAAATAAGTTTAATGAGGAAAAGACATTGTAGAACAAAGCAATGCAGAGCACCTGTTTTTAAATTACTTTTGCTCCTCATTTCTGACACAAATATTGGCCAAGACACGATGCTCTTGCACAAATCATTTCCATTTCAATGAATCAGCGCTTACCAGCAGGACAATATTTACATCTTTGCTTGTTCTATCAGCTCCTAGATTGCAAATATCGCCTCGAAACAGCAGCTAAGCAAAAATCTTTTGGGAAGCTACAAAATGAAAAAGATTTTCTTGGCCGAGAGGGAGAAAACTGGAGGGATGAAAGGCTTGAACTCTAACATCTCTCATTTAGTGTGGAAGGACGGCAGCAGGATTGTGCTGAATGGGCAGAAATTACTCCCATTCAGTTCAGCCATCCAAACTATTTTGGTGCCAATTAAGCAGAAGAGAAAATGCAGAAAATTGGACAAAAAAAACCCATTGACAAAAAGAACTGATTAGCTCAAGTAGAAAGGCCAGGATGGAACGGGCCAGCTCCTCAAGGGCAGAAGAGAAACTTGAATTTATATTTGGAAATGACAAGAACTATGGACTAAAAGAAGAGGGTGGTTATATTTACTTTGGTTTTCAAAGTTCTGTCTTAAAATATTTTGAGGGCAAGGTCTAGGAAAGATTGCCAGCAAGAGATTCTGTTTTACTGGTCAATGATTAGTTCCTTTATAGGGAAAATAACCAGAAAAAACAAACTTAAAAAAAAAATTGTGGCCTTTGATCTCTCATTTTGCCTATTGAAAAACTGAATAATCATTTTATAAAACAGAGCAACTGTTCTTTTATCCTTTCATTACATCAGTTTACTTGCTGTGCCAAGAGGGGGATGGAGCCACAAGTGGAAAAGTGGTGGAAATTAGGAAATTGGTCTGTGTCACAAATTCCTTTGAGTCCCTTGCTGAAGCAGTCTGGCATCAGCCACCAGGATATTCTGTCATACAAAAATGAGGGAATTTCCAGCTGGATCTATCAATCTATCGGCAGAACATCTTAAAAAAAACACATTTTGTTAAGAATTAGCTATTGTTGTTTGATGTTTCAACAGGTTCCTTATCCAGCTGCCATCAAGATCACATTCCTATTATCTATTACATAAATTTAATTTAGTGCAAATATTCTGCATGACAATAAGTGTGAGGAGTTAAAGACAGCCATGGATAATGCAGCTCTCTCTCTGCTTTTTGCCAGGTGTTTTTGTGGGGACTTTTTGTTTCCCTTTGGGGTTTTTGGGAATGTGGGATGGTGCTCAGCCCCAGGGTGCTGCTGTGTCACAGTGAGTGCCATGAATCAAATCCAGGTGTAAAAATCAGAGTTAGGAACAGATCAGAGACAGCCAGAGCAGCACTATCCACCTCCTCCCTGGCCCTGGTCACACACGGAGCAAAATGCTCTTTATGGGGAAACCTGGCATCATTTTCAGTTTTACTCTGCCTTGAACAAATCTTAATTTTATACTCTTGAATAAAATTAGACCTTCTTGAGTACCTAAATCAGGCCAGGTTTACTGAAAAGTGTCTACTGTATAAAGAAATTTAATGTTGGTGAGGACGTTGCTCTATCAAGTTTGCTTGAGTCCAGTGAGAGGAGTATTTAATAGGACTAGTTGGGAAATTGTTCAATTTTTAATGAACATCTCAAAAGAGCAGTCTCACATTAACTTTGCAGCTACACAATGCTGGGTTTTTTGCTAAAAGGCTTTGACTGATTGTCTTAATCAGTTGTGTTGATTAATTTTGTGTTCCCCTTGCAAATGTTTCACAGCTTTGGAGCATCAAAGCAGAATGTGCAGCCTGATCTTCTGAAGGAGTTACAGGAACAAAGAAGTGTAAGTTTATTCTTGTTTCATCCTTATTTCATTTTTATTTTATTTAAATTTCAATTTCCCCCATTATTTTATTGTATGTTTCTGGTTTTGTTTGATGCCACAATCTGAATTTCTGCAGCATCTCTGGCCTATGTGATGCAAAGACTTTTGATACCTTGCAAGAATTTGCTGCCACTGGTGCAGAAATTGGAATTCTGAGCTGGTGGTGGTGGCAGGAGTAGCATTTTTATCAGTTTATTCAATATTCCAAAGAAATTGGTGCACTCCATTCTGCCTCCCGTGCTCCCTGAGCCCTTTCCATGGGGGTGAGGTTCAGCAGGGGATCAATCACCACACACCCCCAGACCTTCCTCTGGATCATCCTTCAAAAGCTGGATTTTGACCAAAACTGTGACAGTTTGACACCTGTTTGTTCATTTATACAAACAAAATTAGTGGCCTCCATCCAGTTGTTGGAGGAAGTAGGCGCCAGCATCCAAATATTTTGATTAAATCAGCACCTTTATCCGGAAACGTGGGCAGAGCTGTCAGGACTGAATGTCACGGAGATTTGTCTCAGGAACCACACCGGGGCTTACCCAGGTGTGCAGGACATGGATAACTTCCCAACTTTTTCCAGGGTGTGGGCAGCACATCTTCCCACATCCTTTCCATCCGTCCTTTCCAGAGGGAGGTGTGATAGGGCTCACAGCTGGACCAGGCACCACAATATCAGCTTCTTGCTTCACAACTCATTTCCTTGGGGCTTTTTTTGCCTTAATCCCCTGGTTCTAAGCCTGAGAAGCGACAGCAGCGCTGAGGATAACATCAGCATCCCCTGCTCTGACACTATCTGTGGCTTTTCTCATTTCAGCATCTCCCACACCTCAAAAATCCCCTGAGACTCTGGGCAGGTGAGTGGGGCAGGATCTCATCCCACAGCGAGGCCTCAAAAGTGATGACCCCACCCATCGGCACCTTTGATTCTCCAACCACGGCGTTGTTTTCCACCCCATTTTCGGGAATGCACATGGAATTTAATTCAATTAAACCCCCCAAATATAATGGCGCTGTTTTCCAGGCTCCTGGCAGGGCTCCAGTTCCCTCACTCCGTGGTTTATCCACTCAGAGACTGCTTTAGAGCCTCNCGGGAATGCAAGTGGAATTTAATTCAATTAAACCCCCCTAGATATAATGGCGCTGTTTTCCAGGCTCCTGGCAGGGCTCCAGTTCCCTCACTCCGTGGTTTATCCACTCAGAGACCGCTTTAGAGCCTCATAAAACGGGGAGATAGCGCTATTATCTCTTAATTATGCTGCAAGCTCCCTCAGACCTCCGTGTGCAGCCCCAGCGAATTTCTCTGAACCCCAGAATACACAGGAAATAGAAATTGGTCTGTAGGAACGTGCAGGAATAAATCCCGGGAAGCTGTTTTGTCAGTGCTGGGAGATTTATCGGTGTGTTGTACTCGAACGTGATAAATTGCAGCTTTAGAACAAACCAGTGAATATATTCCTAATAGAATTAATTTGAAGAGATAATTCTGAGTCATCACCTGTAATACCTCACAGAGAAAAAAAAAAATAAAAAAATCCCAGCAACAGCGATGGGCTACTTATCTAGGGAATGAGGATTCAATGAGAGAAAAAAAAAAAAAAAAAGAGAAAGAAATGCTGAAATTTAAACTGCATAATCATTATCTCTAATTGTTGGGATCTGCAATAGGTATTTTTGGAGGTAATTTCAATAATAAAAGTATGCAAATGTTACACATAAGCCTAATTTGTTCTGGGAAATCAAGTTGCCCAGGATTTTTTTTTTTCTGTTTGATGACCAACAGACTTTTTTCTTGTGTTGAGGCAATTGTTGAAATAAGGAAATATTGCTAAAAAAGAAGCCAGTACAAAAGCAAATATCAATCAAAATATAAAGCAAATATAAATCAAAACAATACCGAAATCTCCTAAATCCTAATTATTTTGGGTAAAGACATATTATCACATAAATTAGTGTAAAGCGTAGGATTTCTTATTTTATATTTAATTTTTATCATAGCTATTATTCACTAAAGATAACAATTTGTTTATTAATTTTTTGAAATTCATGCTGACTGAATCAATGCCTAGAATGAAGTTTGAGCCAGGTTTATATTGAAATGGAAGGCTTTTACAATATAAGGATATCAGATAATCCATATCTGTCTCCAGACTGGCAAAATTGTTAGGAATGCCGAACGTTTCATTTCCCTTGAAACCGGCTCAGAAATGAGAAATTTTAGCTGAAATTATTAAACAAAGATCCCCACACTTAAGTTTAAAAGTTTTAAATGAAGGGACGCCTCCAATTATCTCAGTTTCATGAACTCATTGAACCCAAGAGTCCCCCAGGTCCCTCCTGCTCTGGGATGCAGGGAAGGTGAATTCAGGTGGGAGAGCAGAAGGAATAAAATCAATGAAATGGAATAAATAAGGGAATAAAATCAATAAAATGGAATCAATAAAGGAATAAAATAAATAAAATGGAATCAATAAAGGAATAAAATCAATAAAATAGAATAAATAAAGGAATAAAATCAATAAAATGGAATCAATAAAGGAATAAAATCAATAAAATGGAATAAATAAAGGAATAAAATAAATAAAACGCTTCCCAGGCAGTGAATTCCGGCCCAGGGAAGATCTGCAGGCACTCAGGGACACAAAGTGACACCCAGAGCCCCGGCATGCTCCAAAATCTCCCTCGCTGGTGGCACCAGCAGGGAAAGATCCATCTGCACCCTGCTGGGACATCCAGGCCAGGAGGCTCTGAAGGGAACTGCTGATCCTGGGGCCGGCTGCTTTTCCACCCTGGAAAACGGAAAAATAACAATAAAAATGCTGAGCCACAAACTCCGGTGTGGAAGGAGCAAAGTTCCGATCCATAGCCCTGTCCCTGAGCCAGCCCTTCCTGCTTCCACACAGACCCTCCCCGCACACCGAATGCTAATTCTCATTTGCATATTCATAAACCACACCCAACCCTTCCGCACCCACCATTATTTACTCCACAGTCAAACCCACGTGGCCCCTGACTTGCCCCTCCATAAATCCGTTTTTCTCGCACTCTGCGCCCCCACAGATCCAGCAGGAGTTTCACTGCTGAGGGTTTTATCTTCAATTATTCCTCAGCCCCCGTCCTGCAGCTCTTTCAGCTTTCTGCAGCACACAGCCAAATTTATCTCCAGGTGCACGTTCCCTAAACTGAGATGCCTGCAAGCACAAGTGATTAAAGCCTATCGTGAGGGAATGCTGGGGTTAGGATTTCGGCAGGGAACGCAGCTCAAAAGATGTTGGTTTTTGTTTTAAACTCTTCTGGTTCTTTGAGGCTCTCTGAAGAACTTGGAAGGTGAGGTCCTGGGCTTCAGTTTGGCGAAAATTATGGAATATCTCCTAAATTAATCTCTCCATGACAACAGCCATTTAACTGGCAGTGAAATTGCCCACAGCTCACTACCAGGATATATTTTTTTATTTTCCCTTTTAACCTTTCCCGACCTAAAAATAGAAACATGATTGTGTGATGTGCCAATTTTGATCCTTTATTTAAGGAAATCAAGAGGTATAAAAATAACTGAGAATGACTAAAAGTTATTCTCTGGTGCATTCCTGGCAATCGAGTTCCCGCTGCACATCACTCCCAGGAACAGGCTAATTTTGAAAAAGGAAGCTGGAGAAATGAGCATTGTTCTATTCTTTGAACATTAACCTGCAAGTCTCTATCTATCTCCACCAGAGTAACTGAAATAAATATGGTATTTTTCAGCACTGGGATGAATGTATCATGCTTCCTAGATTGAATTAATGTCCTAGGAAAACTCTGATTATTTGTTCTCACAATGGAAAAATTCAGGGCGTTCGTTGCCATCTACTACAAGAGGATTTTATCTCCTATATCTGAGAATTGATTTGAAAAGAAAAAAACAGGCTACAAAGCAAGATATGCAGTGCCAAGGAAGCAAATTGAAGGTTGCAGATAAAGCTGGCAGTGGTGGGGGTGTCCTGCAGAGAGGCACTTTTTTCCTTTCTGAGGGACACACAGGTTCCTGGAGGAGAGAATTCAGCAGTTGCTTTTAGCCAAAAGTCACAGAAGGGGAGAAAAGAAATCAGCTCAATAAGAAAATATGTAGATAAACGCTGAGCTGGAGGAACTTAATTTTGACAGAATAATTTCTGAAGAAATCCAGGTTGTTAAGGCTGAATACTCCTTCTTCCTTCTGAGAAGACATTAAAGAGACGGGTGGGAGAAAAATCCACGCCCAGATATGTTTGAACACCTCTTCCCTTCAGATTAAAGGGAAAATGCAGATACAGCCCATTGTACTGGCAGAAGCTTTGTTGCAAATGCGAGACTGGAGAAAAAGGGGATGTTAAATTCCACTTTTCCAGTTTGAACACAAAATCTCCAATTCTCATCCACTGATCCTGGAAATAACTCCCTGCTATCAATCCTTCCCAGACAACAACTCAGTCCTTATGTCACTGAAACTGTGGGAAAAACAAAAACCCCCCAACAACATGCTAATGTTAGAGAGTCAAGGCATTACTTTATTTTCTGGCCAGGATGTTGTTCTGGTCAGGATGTGCCACAGAACTCATCTCATCCACACACAGCCCGGGTGTGCAGAGAGAATCATTCCATGACACATGGATTTTACAGGATTTTCCCCCACACTTTATACAGTCAAAACCCATAGACATACATTGTTTTAAAGTTCATTGGACCGGAGTTGAGCAACCCCCGATATTCAGTCTCTCATTGGACCCGAATTTCCTC
>VZTX01017012.1:42450-72098 GCA_013400915.1 Pardalotus punctatus
GGAATGGGACTGGGAAGAGGACATGGGAATGGGGCATGGGAATGGGACATAGGAATGGGACATGGGAATGGGACTGGGAATAGGACATGGGAATGGGACATGGGAATGGAACATGGGAATGGGTCATGGGAATGGGACTGGGAATAGGACATGGGAATGGGACATGGGAATGGGTCATGGGAATGGGACATGGGAATAGGACATGGGAATGGGACATGGGACTGGGACATGGGAATGGGACATGGGAATGGAACGTGGGAATGACTGGTGAGCAGCAGAACCACCTGGACGCAAATTCACCCAAAACCAGGGACTTTTGGCCACCAAGAAAATGGGGAGGGGGAAAAAAGCATCAGAACCCATCTGTCCATATTCCGTGTGGTTCCCTTCCTAATTCTGAGGCCTCAGTGCAGAGGTCAGGGAGCTCTGGACCTGCCTGTGATCAGCTCCTGGCACAATTTCTGACTGAGGTAACCAGTGCAGAAATACGTGGCTCATTTAATTTTAAAGAGAGAGTATCCTTTAATTATTTATGCTGTGTAAATAACGGGTTTGCAAGTCTGAGAAGTCGCTGAAACATTGTGATATTAAATCTTTGCAAAGAGGCAGGAGGTGAGGGGAGAGGCTCCTGTGTGCTACAAAGTGTGAGGATTAGCAAACTGAATTAGTACAGGTCTGCTTCATTCAATGCAGAATTTAGGGTGAACTATTTGCTATTTGTATTACTTGCTTTCAGCTTATTAAAATTAAATATATGGCTTGGTAAATAATAGAAAATGTGCTTGATGAAAGAAATGCTAATTTTTTTTTTTTACTAAGAACATTATTTGAAGTTATTTGACAAATTCCATTTGCTATTGTGTCTTAATAAACAGGAGGAAATATTCAATACCTCATGTTCAAATCTGTTAGCATTTGAAGCAGATGGGAGTTTGGGAGTTTTTCTGGGTGATTGTATTATTCCTTTTTCTACCTCTGCTCAGATTTGTTTAAAATTAAACTCATGCAAGAGGAAGTCTGTGGGAAAGAAGAAATACTTTTGATCGTGGGACCCTGAGTTGGGAAGTCAGCACTTGGATGTGTTGAGTGGACTAAAATAAACCAGAGAGAGATGTCCTAAAATGATGTGGGGTCTAACGAACTGAAAATTGGGCTGGAGTCTGACAGCTGGGAGAAAGATTGTCTGTTCCTAGAGAAAGTCCTGCCAGAGGTGGGGATGGAGAGGCGTTTTTTAGGAGAAACACTGCCAGGGTCCCTCACAATTCCCAAGGAGCTCCAAACCTGTGACGTGACACAGTGAGGGGGAAAATATGGGGGAAAATGGAATGGGATGGAATGGAATGGGATGGAATGGAATGGAATGGAATGGAATGGAATGGAATGGAGCATCTCACAGAAAACACAAACCTTGCACCCGAGACAAGCAGCCCCCACAATTATTACCCTTAAACCCCTTCAGCAGAATCCCCGAGCCAGCACTTGCTCCTGTTTTCCCAGGTCCTGCCCCACATTTTGTGACCCTGATCCTTGATTATCCCATTTAATTCCAGGCTAATCACCACGGTGGTTGATGCTCCTGTCAGCTGTTTTCCCTCTGAAGGAAAATCCATCAGCAGCACAGGAATCCCAGACACTCCACACGTCAGCTCCCAGCTCTTTTTCATTTGGACATGGTTTATAGCAAATGTCGTTACGGGGCTGCATTTGAGCTGCTGGTGACAGCGTGGCTTTGTTCGATTCACATTTTAGACACCTCTCCTAATTGCGGATTTCAGCACTTCATATTCCTGTGGACAGGCTGGTTCTCACCTTCCCCCAGTGGTTTGAAGGGCAGGAAAATCTCTCCCCTTTCCTCCAAATGCGGTGAAGATTGTGTTGAATTTATTTTGCAAATGGAACAGAACTGCACTCAAGACTCGGAGGCTGACACGGTGCCAAACTTCCTTGTGAACCTGAGGGATGGGGGCGTTCACCCACTGCTGGAAAATTGCAGAAATGTCTTGAAATTTCTCCCCAAAATTGTGTTTTGGAGAAGTTAATATGGATAAGGGCACATTTCAGACCGTGTTATAATAATGTCCGTTGTCGCTCTGCTGAAGTACTTAAAGATCATCCCAGTTTTGAGGCTCTTTTTCCCCCAAAGAGATGTCAATTTCTAAATATTGATAAATATCAATGGATAGATAAGCAAAATAGATGCAGAATCCAAAATCGGATTGAATTACCTTGCTGAACAGAAGTAGCTGACCTTTTACAATATATAAATACAAAGTATTTTTTCTTTCTAAAAATGTGTTTGTTTGTTTGTTTGTTTTTTATTTATGTGTTTTCTTGAAGTTGGATTTTTTGTTTCTTTAAGCACATCTCAGATTTCCACAGAGTCTTTTTTGGAATGCACCAGAACAAAACATTTCAGGGTCCTGGAGGAGGAAATCTTTTACTGCTGAACCTCCATGGAATGACTGCCTTTGAATTACAGCGGCTGTGAATCAGCTGGAAAACCACAGAAACACTTTAATGACATGAAGTTCGTTTCTGGATGTCCTTGAAGGGTCTTTAAGTTTGAAACCTTTTTTCTAGGCTGGTCAGGCAGACTCAAGTACTATTCTGGGGAGAAGGATGAAAATGCTGATCTTCCCTTTTAATTTTTTGCTGGATGAACGCAATCAGTAAGAATCTTCCTTAGATCTGAAACAGGTTGTGCTTCCTTGAATAAGAAATATAAACCCAGCTGCATGTAAGCAATGTAATCCCATTATAATTATAAATGTACATTTTTCCACAGCCACCACGGAGGAGTTTTTCGAGCAAATGGAAAAATTCTATTTGTTTTTTTTCCATAAGCCAGACCTCCATTTAATCCTTAAGACAGCAGATGTGGGTAGGATGCCTCACCGGGGAATAGGCTTTGAATCTTGGATCTCTGCTTAGGACAACTTCTGTAAGCAGGAGCATGAATTCCCTCTCTAAAGTTGATCTGTGATACTCAGCAGTTTGATTTTCCTCGCACTTTCACCAGGGAAAGAGATTTTGTAGTGCCTCCCCAGCCCTCGAAGTAGCACTTTACAACATCGGGCCGTTTTTCCGTGCAGTGTGGAAATACATTTTCATGACACACTATTTATTTTATGGGAGGAAAAACCACCTGCTCAGCACCTCTGCGAGAAACCTGAATTAATGCTGCAGAGGAAGCGCTGGGTGAGTTCGGATAATGTGCAACTTCAAGGCATCCTGGGGGTTTTGGAGGCTGTGATGGAAATTCAGAGATGCAGCAAAGCTGAGACCAAAGAGATCAAATCCCTCGCTCACCTGGTGGATCCAAATAAAAATTTCACAGAAAATTCAGAAAGAGTCCTGGGCACTGCTGCCATGTCCTCACCAGCTCCTCAACCCCAGCCATGGAATTATTGAGGGTGGAAAAGACCTCTGAGATCAAATCCAACCATCAGCCGCCACCACCGTGTTCACATGGAACCAACTCCTCAAAGGCTGCATCCACACGTTGTTCAAACACTGCCAGGGATTCCCTGGGCACCTGCTCCAATGCTTTACCACCCTCTCCATGAAGAAATTTTTCCTAATACTTAATCTAAACCTCCTCTGGCCCAATTTGAGGCCATTTCCTCACTGCAAACACCAAGGATTTAAAGAAATATTTATTGCCTGGTGGGATCTTTCTTTGAGTGAAACAGCGACAACCATCTCTTGAAAAAAGAATTAAATATAAAATATGGCAAAATTACTGCAAAAACACTACAAGCTGATGCCAATGTATGTACAAACCCACACTTCTTTAAAAGCAAATATTTAAAGGGAATAATTATTGAATTATATTTCTGAAGGTCTGGCAGTATTTCTGGTACTAATGGAGGAGGAAAGGACACACAATAAATTTTTGCACACCTGTGTAGAATACAGCTGGACATTTATTTTCATGCTTTCTTATATTTTCCTTCAACCATTTTCTCTTTGTTCTTCCAACTGCCATCTCCTCCTAATTATACTCACAACTTTTCCTTGTACCATATAAATTTTATTTCTTTTAAAAGCGTCATCTATTCAAACATTATAAAGTCCATATCTCCTTCCTTTTTTTGATGTTCCATTAACCTGAATTATTTCTCCTCTGGTAAAAAACTGTTATATTTTCAGAGCTTTTGTTGTCTCTGACTCATACATGCCAAGATAAGGTTTGAGATACTTCTGGAGATTTTTTTTTTTTTAATGGTTCTTTTTTTAAATTGTGGTTTTTAGGTTGGAAAACAAAATCTTCCTGTGTGGTGGAAAGGATCTGACTCGTGTTCCTGCTCCTTATAGATAGTAATAATAATAATAATAATAATAATAATAATAATAATAGTAATATTACCTGTGGCCAGGATTTTCAAGACAGGTAAATTACAAACAGCTTCCATCAGCTTTCGCTGGATCCTTCCTGACCTTTGAAGAAACTTGAGCATGAATTAATTTTTGTTTTCTTGCTTGGAGAGTGTTACTCTTTACTAAAACCATCACAGCCTCCAATGCAAGGAGAAGTGGAAAGCAAATGTTTATTTAAAGAAAGGTGAGTGAGCAAGAGAGCATCAGGGCAGGGAACGTTTCCTCTGAGAGAGAACAGAGCAGGAGAAAAGATTAAAAACAACAGCAGCAGAAATTCTCAGAATGCTAGGAATGAGATCTAGAGAGAGAAGAATTGTTCACCTTAATATAAATTTGGTGGAAAAATCTAACAAAAATGTCACTGCAAAACTCTGCAAGAAGCTGAAAACGTTTTGGGGGGAAGTGAATTTAAAGGTTTGCAGTATCAACAGCAGCATTTGTAGATTGTTGATTTGTTTGGGGGTATTAAAGGTATTTTATTCCCTGAATTCTCTAATTAACACCAGGAATTTTCATGAAAGATCAGGTGTAGTTCTGCAGCATTGAGCCAAGACTGGACAATCTGAAAGAGCCCTGTAAAATAAAATAAAATAAAAATAATTTTATCCAATCATTATGATGCTACATGTATTTTTTTTTTAAATACTTTTATTAAAAAAATAATAACAGAGAGATATATACCTGCTTTTGCCAGACAACACTCGAGACAACTCTAGCAAGCAGGTTAAGGAAATCAAAACAAAAGTGAGAAACCTCCTGCGCTGTCTTCATGTTTCTCATGTTCCTCAAGGCAAGATGGAGGGAGAAATAAATAAGGTGACAGCTCGGGGGGAAGTGTCTGTGGAGAAGATGTCACTGTCATGGGGACAATAAATGAGGAGGGCTGACATGCGGGAGGAGAATTAGCAAAACAGCTCTTGACATTCGTTAGGGAGAAAAGAGCTCCCAGCAGCTGCAGACAATGCAATGCTTCAACACCGCAGAGCAGCCCGGGATCTTAAAAAAAAAAAAGAAAAAAAAAGAAAAAAACCAAGAAAGGCTTTCATTGCATTAAAGAAATAAATTTCAAATTTCACCCGGTTATGTTTTGTGATTTGTCACTTATAAAATGTGTCTCAGGGAGAAACAAAGGGAAGTTGGAAAGCAGAACAAGCTGAATGTGGCTTAGGGGCATCGTGGTGACAAATTGCAGCATCAGCTCTGCAGTGCAACTTCGTTTGGAACCTCTCGAGCCTTTTGCCAGGCAGAAAATGCTGTTCCTGTGACTCAGAATTCCTGTTTTCTTTTGGGGGTTGCAAAGGGTTGGAGAAATTTGGGGCTTGGATCACTTTTCCTGCTGCTCTTGGAGAACTTTGGTTCTGCTCGTGTGTTTCTGGATTGCCCTGGGCAGTCAGAGCATGAAAAAAAATTCCTGTGCAAGAGCAGAAAACACAAAAATGATGGGAAAAAACCCCCAGAATTTGCCAGATTCAGGTGTGAGTTCTATCAACTCACTGGTCTAAATATTCATAGGAAAAATGAGTATTTGATTACTTTTAAATTGAATCCTTAATCTCTGTGGACCTCTTACGTTCTGACAGAAAGGGGCTTAGGAAGTATAAAATTACACATTCTTTTAAGCACTTAAAACTATTTAGAGAAAACATTTTCAATAAGGTACAGGAGGGAAAAGAAAAAACTTTAGAAATAGGTACCGGTTCAATTTAAAGCGAAAAGAGAGAACTTTGGAAACTGCAATTCATTTTATTCATGGAGGACTCGTTGAGATTTATATTGGAGCTCATAAAAGCCAGAACCAGTGTTCCAGCTTTTCCAACAGCCGGGCAGAAGCAGCGACTTTTCAGTTTGGGATTTACTTTAAGTGCCTGAAGTCTCACAAAGGAAATTAAGTGCAGTGGAGCAGACAGTGCTGCTTTGGTCACCACTTCTGCGCTCGTATTTCAGCTGCCTTTGCCTCCCCACCAGCTTGCCTTGGCAAATAGAAAACTTTACGGCTACGAAATTCCTCAGAAAAGTTACATTCGTGCTCAGAGATGGTGGAGATGGAAATTCAGGTCTCCCAGTCATTTGTGCAGCTGCTTGTTTCCATAAATCTGTAGAATGTGAAATGCCATCGCCGAAAGCTTGGCAAATATTTTGTGAATAGTTGTTGTAATGCCAGGAGAAATGTTTGGCCTTTATTTTACCAAAATCCACCACAAGAAGAGACATCACTTCCTCCTGCTTAGGGAACTAAGGATATTTCCAGAATTTCAGAGGGAAATCCCGTGTATTTTTATCATTTTGTGTTCCCTAGGAAGCCAATATGTGCTATGTATTCTCGTAAGTTGCTATTTGGGCTGGATTTTAGAGGAGGGATGGAAAAAATTCCAGATTTTCACCTTTCCTTTTCAGGTCTGTATTTTCCAGCCACCCAATGCAAACTTCTGGGCTGAGGACATATTTTCACTGAAACTTTTCTCTGCGAAAAGAAGAATTTTACACACACTGGGAAGTGGAATACAGAGGAAAGGGATGTTTGGAAGTGGAAAATTCCAGTCATCAGTTCAGGTCAAGCCCCAGGGTCCCAGCAGGGCTGTGGTGAGGAGCACAAGGTCCTGGACAGCGCAAGTGGTCCTGGAAAAGGTCCCTCCCAGCTGCCCAATTTCCCAGGCAAACATGTGGGAACCCAATGGGCCTCGTAAATATTTGTTTCTGAAATCGGTTAATGACAGGGTACAGAGAAGTTTTAACTTGATGGGAGATTATTCTGAGCTCTCCAGAAAGAACAGGCACGAAGAGCCACTTGAAACGGAGTCCAGCGCCGATGAACTTTGCTCCTCAGGGAGAAAGCAAACAAACAAATGAACAAGCGAACAAATGAAAGCAAATAAAACCAAAATCAGATTTTAAAAAGCCCCCAAAAAACCCAAACAAAACCACAGATGTGGAGGATGAGCGGTATATATTAGGCAAGGTTTTTAATTTATGGGAACATGCAGAAAAAGCCTTTGCTTTGATGATATTAGCAGAGCACCAGAGTGCAAATAGACTCTAATCCATTATGTTTTAAACTTATAAAATTTATTAGCCCCGGACTGTGATCTTTATTCATGCCAAGCTCTCTTCTGAATTTATGGCACTTGTGCAATCATTACTCAGCCTGCATGGAATCATATATTTCCGTGAATTAAACTGAGAAGCAGTGTGTTAATTAGCATTACAAGTGTTAATGAAATGAAAGATCGCATGAATTGCAGGGAACAGAGAGACTTAATATCATCGGGCATTTGAGTCAGACATGGCTAAAACATCCTCTTCCTGTGTTCTGAAATTCCCACTCCCAGCAGTCTCCGGAGTTTAGCAAGATCATAAAACTGGAGCAGCATTTCATGGAGTCCCTTTTAGTTAATATCACAGTATTAAACAAGATCTTTCCTGCAAAGGAAAGAAAATGATTGTTCTCTCTCCTAAGCCGACTGTGTAAAATGTTCTTCAATAAAATCCAAGAAATTAATATTCAATGATTTACAGTAAATCTCTTGAGCACAGGAGGTTTGCTCAAGACAGGAAAAGCAAACACTTATGGGGTACATTATTATGATGGCTTATGCTAATTAAATTGAGGCAGAAATCCTTAATTTATGCTTTACCATCGAGTGCAAAGGGGAAAATTCTTTCTTGGTTCAAGCTTTATCTTGTTAAGAAGATTTACCTCCTTATTTCCTAGAATAAAGAGCTATTTTTGAGACTCTACTGAGAAAGCAGAGGCTTGCAGAGCTTTTCTCCATGTTGCCATGACACTTTGGATCTGAACCTACAGTTCAATACAATAGCTGCAATTAGGTTAATTAGAACATTATCTCAAAGTACACAGCTATTGTACAAAAGAAGAAACATTCTCACTGAATATGCTGCTTAGTCACCAATAAATGATTTTTTAAAAAAAAATTACATTTTTCTAATTATAATGAATAATTTATTTCTCCTGCAGACTCTTGACATTTAAGTATTGTAACTCAGAAAATAAACCATCCAACATCGGCTTAGGACATGTGCAATTTTTCTGACCTTTCAGTTGTTTTTCTTCTGTAAAATGAGAGAAAAAGAACACCTATAGTTAGGGATTATATTATTTCCGCTCATTAGTTATTTCCAAATTCAACACCCGTAATGACAAACCCCACATAGATGTGGTGCTGAGGAGCAGAGTTCAGTGATGGACCTGCAGTGCTGGGTTCATGGGTGGCCTTGTTGATCTCAGAGCTCTTCCCCAACCTTAGGGACCCTCTGATTCAAAGAAACAAAGCTTTTAGTCTGCACACACACACAAATGACAGGCAGGTGTAAGTGAAAAAAAACACCAGAAATTAGGAATGAAAATGTTTAACCTGGTGAGATGGGGTGTGAGGACACCAAGAGCCAGCTTCTCCTCGTATTGGTTTTGTGATAATTAGAAAAAGGAAAGCTTTGAGGAGAAAAATGAAATATTTGTGCATTTTCTAAAACTCAGCTGAAGCACAGAAGCAAAAGCTACCAGGAGCGTGTGGATGAAACACAGCTCCATGAGAATCTACGGGAATTCACTCACTGATGCCAAGAGAGGCAGATCCAGGTAAACTGTTGACTTTAAACCACTAAAATTCTGAGATAAAAATTTCCAAGCACCTCAAACTCCTTTGCCTGGCTGTTCCCAAGCGACACCAGCATCACTCAGGCCACGCGTGAGACAAAACAGGCTCCTCACCCCGGCCAAGATTCCAGCCTTCCCTAGGGAGCAGCCCTGAGCAGGAGGCAGAAAATTCCTGTTCTGCAGCCTCCAAGGCACGTTTGCAGCTCAGTGCCCGCTCCTGGAGAGGCTGAGCAGAGCTGCTGCGGGCAGCGACTCCCAGCATTGATCTCGCGAATGTCACCGCTGTCGCCGGGAAATACCAAATGCCGCCGTTCTCGTCATTTATTTCCACGTGCTTGACAGGCGGGGACTTTTTGAGGACAGAACTCTAAATCTGAACATTTGTTTCTGCCGTTTTGGGTCTCCCATTTGTTCCCATTCCCCGCCCCACTGATCAATCATTTTCACTAATCAGCGCTGCTTATATTTATCTTCCGTAATCACCACCTCTCTTCTCTCCACGTCTGGAAGATAAGGAAGTTGCTGTCAGACATTATGCAAAGTAAGAACATCTCTAGGGGGAAAAGATGGAACACTAATCCCTAGGAAATGATGGCAAAACTCCCTTAACTTCCAGAAAATTATGTTTTCTCTGATAAGAAAATTATCCACCAGATGTTCGGCTGAGCCCATGAGGATAGCTCACCTAAAGGGCCAGTTTTGGTACTTTTAGCTTCAAGGATATTTTCCCCAAAATCAAGGAGCACAGTTCACACTTTAAAGGAATTTGATTTGATATTTACACTGGTTCAAAACCTCTCAACTTCAACTCCATTCTCTTTTTTTTTTCCCCCCCCTATTTCTTCACTTATTTTTAAAGCATGATGTTTATCATGACCCAGTTCCTTGTTTCTGTGAGGCAATTACGAGTTTGATGACCTAGTATTTCAGGTATATTTGACATAAATTTGAAACAAAATAAAAGATAAATAGAAATGCACACACATTTCACCTAACCCTAAATTTTCATTTCATACACAAGTGCACCACTAAATTCCAACTTGAGCCCCAATAAATTATTTTACACTGTGAAAAGCCTTGAGCACTAACAGAGCAAATTATTTCAGACCACAGGGTGAAGCATTTTGATCGAAATGAAGTCCTTCTTCATTTAAAGAAGGAAGAAAACAAAATAAAATGGATTTTTTTTTTTATTTTTATGGGATGTGCACATCTAAAAGAGGTCTTCAGTGGCCTTGTGCTTCATGGCTGTGCCATGCAAATCCTCCTAGCACCAAACACGATTCAAACCCCTCATTTCCCGTGTCTGTTTCTTCATTTATCCCAGTGCCTGTGCCATGTATTTACAGGATATGTGTGTGAGTGTATCCTGCAGAACACAGCCCACGGTGTTGTTCGAGTGAATCGCAGGAGAATTAAAGTTCAAATCTCCTTCCTGCACTTAATCAAGGAACAGAGCCCTGATGAGTCGGGAGAGGCTGGAAAGCTGCCATGGCAGACCTTTTCCACCTCAACCTGCAGCACTGGGTCCTCTCAGGCATCTTCAGCTCCCGTCCCTGAGAGCCAAAACCGGCTCCGGCACCTCAAGTTTGAACTCAAAGTAGCCTTGGTCTTAGAGCTGAAGCATCTCAAAACAAATAAACAAATTAAAAATGTTATATTGTGCTTACCAAGGCGGTGAAATTGGCAGGGGGGACGAGGATGTGATGATAAAATGTGTGGCTGTGGGAGATTCACAAAGATCAAAGGGAGCAAAATGGTAATTTTCCAATGTTACCGTTCCTTTCTCTTCCGCTTCCATTAGGGTTTGATAAAATCCACCTCCTCCTCTTTCGGGCAGTTGTGGCTGCTGCCAGCCCAGTTTGCCCTCTCTGGGATGGGGACAGATTCCATGGAAATCTCTCACATTTCCCTATTTCTGCCCATACTCATTTTCAAAGCCGCCCTAGCAGAGGTGAGAAAGAACATCCTCACCTCATCTGACGCCTTGTCTGCCTCTCCTCTCCCCCTGCCACTCTCCCTGGGCCCTTTCCCACCTTTTTGCTTCTCCCTGTCCAAACCCTGCTCATTCCCCTGCAGAACCTGACAAACTGCAGCCCCTCAGCCCACGGCAGGAATATCTCCTGCCACTTGTGATCTGGAAACCATCAGACGTCATCTTGTCTGTTCCTTTGACAAATTCTTCACTGCAGAAATTAGAAATTATCCACTTGTTCCGTGCCTGGTGCCAATGGAAACCTCTTTCCCAAAGGTATTTTGACAAGACTGGAAAATGGAAAACCCACTTGTGTGTCTCTGGTGACATCCTTGCGAGATGTAAAGGATTTTTTTGGATTTGTTTTTCTCAACCTTCAGCTGATTTCTCCTGCAATGTCTGTTCGTAATGTCACCCTGGAACAGGAGCTGTCTCTGCAGGTTTTTTCTGAGAATAATCCAGCACCTCCTTCCTCCAGAGCTGCCTCCTCCCCCAGGGACATTTCCCTCATTCTTTGGAGAATTAATTAGGAGCAAAGGATGGGATGGTTCTCAGGACAGGGGAGGTACAAAGGGCAGGGACAGAGGAAGAGAAACCTTAAACCTTAAAATTTAAACCTTAAACTTTAAACCTTAAACCTTAAACTTAAACCTTAAACCTCCCCAACCCTGAATCAGCAGCAACAGCAGAAATCTGGGTATGGAAATGGAAATCTGGCAATGCACGAATCCAGCCCAATCCCTGGTTTTACAGAATTTATTTTGCTACCAAAATATGGCAAATTTCAAAGCCATTTATAGCAAATACTTCATTAAGAAACAGGAATATTTAACCCCACCAAGGTGATAATGTGTTTTTTTTACCAGAATATCAAAACCAATTTCCATTTTCTTTTGGGAAACAACAATTTCTTCTGTGTTTTACAACTAGCAGTGGATATGACGTTCAAATGAATGTTTCTGTCCCCCAGCTCTCCAAACATTTGTGTTTCCTACAAAACTGCAGAGGAAGGTACAGATTCCTCACAGATGTAGTTTTCTACAAGGCCTTTGAACAAGAGATCTCAGTGATCTCGGGCAGGTATTTTGATCCCCCATCTATTTGTGTTAAAAACCTTTGTATTTTACATATTATATCTTGTTTATATACATTAAACCAATATAATGCCATATATTGGTGCTTACTGGAATACTTCATATTTTTTCTTGAGTACTCTTTAATTCACTGATGCAATGCAGCAATTATTGATTTTTTTTCTTTGTTCCCCTTAAATTTAGTAGCAGCAAATGTTGCTTCATTAGTGTATCCACCTAGGGTTTTCTTCACAATAAATTCTGCATTAAAGGCTGCAGCCAGTCTATTTTTATTTATCCCAGGGTTCCACCCAGAGGCAATAAAAAGCTTCCAGCCTACAAGGATTGCCTGGATTTTGCTCCCCATTTATTCCTTAGGTTTGTTCACCCCCAATTCAAGCTCACTTAGAGGTTAAAATGTAGTGAAGCCTTTAGAGAGAGGCGTAAAAATGGTTAAAACTGGAATTAGAGAGGGAGAAATCCAAGCAAGGGAGCAAATTCTCACCATCAGTTCATTTCTTCCTGACTTGTTCCTTGTGAATTTTATGTGGGGACTGATTTATAGGGCAAATCAATCACTCTGGCAGAAAGAAACCTGTCCTTAAAGCTGGGGGAAAGTGTCTGTCTGGGGCAGGAATGTGCTGCAGGAATAAAGATTACAAAGAGTACAAAGTTCTTGGCTTTGAAGTTTTAAAAAAAAACTAAAAACAAGCCAAAAAAATTTAAAAAAATTAAAACAAAAGCAAAAATCAAAACCCACTCAAAACACAAACAAGAGGCACAAACCTTGAAACATTTGGCAAAGCCATTGAAAATAAAACCCTAAATATGCGGTCATTAAAAGTCAGCTCTGCTCTGTGAACACAGCTTGTTGCTTGTAAGTCCTTGGAAAAGGAAAACTGGGTAATCCTTGCATGTATTAAAGTAGAAATCGATGTTTTAAGAGGTATTTTGAGCCTTATGGAAAGAACAGAAATACTTGGAGGGCAAATTTAGGGGAGAAGCTTTAACTCCACACCAAGAGGCGGCACAGGTTCCAACAGCAAAACCTTCTCTGAGACACAGAGCATTGAGTTGAAACAACTTAATTCATAATTTCGTGTTATTTCACCCAGAATTCTTTTATTTCATTGAAAATATGGAATTGAGATTATATCACTCCTATATAAATTCTAAACCACCTTGTTACCAGAGACTTTCAGAGACCTGGGCGTGCCAGTGAGGAATTTCTGGGGATGCAGACGGACGTGAGCACTTGAGTTTTGTCAGCTGGGACAGAAACAGGACCATAAATCACTAAAGAGAGACATTTTAGATATTTTCCTCTGGTAAGAGACCAGGATGGATTCCATTATCCAAGGCCTTCTCAGGGTAAGAGCCTTAATGGCTTCACTGAGCTCAGCAGGAAGGGACAGGGTCTGAAAGCAAAGGAAACCTCTGATGGCTTTAAGTACTTTAATTTTTATCCCATAAACAATTCAAACGAGACGAGCTATGGAATAGCTTTTTTATGATAATTATGTCTATTTGTTTGGTCTTTTACCAGATCATTAAAGCTACTGAGGTTGCTGGAGAGCCATTTTTTTTTTTTCATTGAACTGTTTTAACTGTTCTTATTTGATTACTGGAGTTTAGTGATGATAAAGATTTATAGGCAGCCAAGGAAAGCTATTTTTAAAAAGCTTTTCTTCTGAGTATAAACAGTCCTTTCCTCTGGAAATAGTTTCAGTGACAGTTTTTGCTTTATTAAAAAGAGGAAAACAATAGAAGAGAAAATAGAAAATATTTATCTAGAAAATATTATCTCAAAAATATCACAAAGAAAAGTAAGGTTTTTTTCCCCGAAAACATTGCAGAGAACTTGGGAAGACAAGCAAAAAGAAAAACATTTTAGTGATGAGTTCTGGCACAAATTCAAGCATAAATTTGCTTGGTGCACTGGGGCTGTGGGATCAAGTCTCAGGGATAAAGTCAAGAATAACTTTGTTCTACCCTAAAATTCAGCTCCCTTGGCATGGGATTGGTGGTGCAAAGCCATGGCATGGGGTGGGTGGAGAAGGGAAGGGATGGAGAGACACAGACACAGAAAAGTTTCTGCCCCAGAACACTCTGAACTCAAATTTTAAACCCCATCTCCAACAGAACACAGCCCAAGGGCTGCTGCAAAGAATTCAAACTCCGAGACACCTTCTTGAGCAAGAATTTCCCCATTTTACAGCCCAATGAAAATAAGACAGAAAAATACCAATTTATTGACACATTAACTGATTGAAACACATAATTTTAGGTGGGCATATTTTTCTGATTGTGTTTCTGAGTCTGAGCAGTTTTCTGCAGCTCACGGAGTCCAACCTGCACTGAGATTCTCAGAAATTCCATTATAATCCCATGCTCACGTCCCTGCAGTTTTGGCATCAATTACTCTGTTATCACTTTGATGTTATTTATTGGACCTGCTTAACCTTTGTATTTCCTAATAAGTTTTTAAATGGTTTTCCAGGCACTGCTTGGTGTATTTTGTGCACAGCATTTTCCAGACACAGGCAGGTTGAGACAGACATTTTCATAATTCTTCAAGGTGTAAACTGAGCTTCCATTCAGACCCATTAAATATCATTTATCTGCACATGACTCTCTTATTTTCCAAAGTCTCAATCACATTTATATGCAATTTGATTTTCAGAAAGCAGAAGCTCTTATGATTTATTTCCTTGCATTAAAACTTTCATTTGCATTTTTAATACCACAGATTTCCCAGAAATTAATGCATTTAACATGTTTTAGGTGACTATTGTTCAAAAAGAAATGTGGTTTTGGGTTCTTTGGTGAGGTTTTTATATGGAAATATTGTATATGAGCAGTTATTTCTTAACTGAGGTGACTTTCCAGGGTCTGCACTGCCAGAATCACACGGCTCTGATTTGGTCGGAAAAAACTCTGGATCAAAGCACTGGAAATTTGTCTTCTGCTCAAACACAAACCATGCCAGGAAAGGCAGTCCCATGCAAAATGTTCACCTGAAAATCTGCTGTTGATTTGTGTTTTTGGGACCCAGCCCCAGCACAGACACAACATTTGTATCCCCAGTGGATTCCACCAAATGTGCTGCCCCTGCCAGGCCAGAATCCATCCCGTTTTCACAGCCCCGTGGGAATAAACATCTGGATTTTTCCTGCCCTCCCCCAAACCATAGAAATCAGCACATTTTTTTAGGTTTTCCATGAATAAGAGCAAAACTGCAGTGCCCCAGAAATGGCTGAGCTCAAAGCACTTGTCCTTAACGCTGTTTTGACAGCAAAGAGCCGATGGCCACAACACGTGCTGACAAAGGGATTGCTAATGAAGAGCGGAAAAAGAAATGGCATTGTTGGTTCTGCAGGATTCCTCACTGGAAATCCGCCTGGGCCAATGCTGGCACATATTTCACGTCTTTAATGTTCACCCTTGTTTGCCATTAGAAAGCAAATATTTGTCAAATGCCCGCGCTCTGAAGTTTCTCATCTGCCTCACTGAAGTGCTGGAGGAGGCTGCAGGAATTCGGAGTGGAAAATGGGAGGTCAGGCCAGGGTGGGAAAGGACAAGGATCTGAGGAGTTCAAATCTGACCCGAGGCAAAGCGCTGGCTCAGGGCAGCAGAGCCAGGGGCGTCACCTGGGGCGGTCCCAGGGAGGGACAGGGAGGTTTGGGGGCACTTCCCAGGCTGGGGCAGGGGCAGCTCCGTCGGGAGGGAATCAAAGAGGGAGAGGAGGCACAGCCTTCTCGAATTTTGTATAATCACAGGAAGGTTTGGGTCGGAAAGGGCGCAGAGATCACCAAATCCAACATCCCCACCACGGGCAGGGACAGCTTTTGCTGTCTGGGCATTTCTGTGTGGCCACAGATGATCAAAAATCATGGTGTGGCTTCCCCTGAAGCCTCTCTGCAGCTCTCCAAAAACCCAATTTCTCAATAAATCACCGCGTACAACGCCAGCACAAATGACTCCCATGTCACCAGGGGGTCCCGTACAATTCTAAAATATCAACTCACATTTATTTTAGTGTTTGCTTATGGCTGAGATTCAGAAGTGAAACAAAGAAATTTAAAGATGTCTTTAAAGACAAATCAAAGACAAATCAAAAATTTTTAAGACAAAGACAAATCAAAAGACAAAGACAAATCAAAAATTTGGAAGCTTTCCTCCCACTCATTTGGTTATTAAAATATCCAGTTGAATTTCAAAAACATTTTAGTGATTTCAGCAAGTTCTGCTCTGGACATCAACGTGAATTAAGGCACCTCTGAAAGTCAGAGTTGTTTCCATTCCCTATTTGGTTCGTATTTACTATTTAGTTTCCATTTACATAAAGACATTTTGTCATTTTCAGAGTTTCCTCATTTGTTTTCTTACAGTGAAGGCAGGGGATGGCAGCTGGAAGTTACCAACAAATTGAAAAAAAAAAAAACACAAAAAACAAACAACAAAAAAAACCAACCAAACAAAAAACCCCCAAACAAACAAACAAAACCACCCAAAAAAACCCAAAACAAAATGAAAACACAAAAAAACCCCAAACCAAAAAACCCCAAAAAATCCTAAAATACCCCCCAAAACCAAAAAAATCCACAACACAAACAAACAACAACAAAAAAACCTTGAGATGTAAAAGAGTAAAATTTTTTAAGTATCCGTGTGCCAAAGTTTTCAAAAATGTAGATTTACACTACCTTGAAAGCAAAACTTTTAAATTTATAATTACACAAAAGAGAATTAGAAAGTAAATGAATTACCAAGATGGCTCCGTTTGTGTTTGCAGCATTTCCTGCTTTATTCCAATTAGCCATAACTTTATAATTTGACTTTTTTCTTCGCACCACTCGTTCCAAGACAATGTCAGCGCTGGGTCCATAAGCATTTTGAGAATTAATTAAAATGTCATGAAATAGTTCTTTCATTAGCATATATATGGTCATAAAAATAATTATAATTACTTCTTAGAGGTGGAGGAGAGTTAAGTTTGATTGATGGAATTAATGAAAACGGGGACAGCTCCACCATACTAAACAGCAGAAACTTGGAGTATTAACTATCTGCTGTGTGAAGTTATAATAATTGCAGCAAGAGCTCAAAAAGATTAGTATTCAAAAAGAATAATGTACCTTAGAGCCTAAAATACCCATTGCAAATTATGAATGTATTTTCGACTGTTTATAACATTCTCAGAAGAAAAATATCATTTTGATTAACTTCCAAAGGCTCCTAGATTAATAGGTATTTGCAGTCTTACGGAGAGTACAATCAATCCCTCTAATCTTGTTATCAGATGCTAAACTGCTGGGTGACCTGATTTAAGTGCTGCGATTTTAAGGAAGCAATAATGGATAATAGTTTCCAAATGCCTGCTAAGAACTTGCAGTCTGTATAATACACCCAAAGATATGCAAATAAATGGCATTAGGAGAAACATTATAATTAGCAGCTGAATGCACAGAAACTGCTCATGAGCAACCTAATCTTGTTTTAGTCGTGTTGCTTTTTGTTTGGTCTCTCTTGCAGACCTGCAGCCCTGGAATGATGGTTTGGGAAGCTCAGGTGAACATCCCAAACATCCAAAAATGGAATTTAGTGGCACCAAACTCCCTCTGCGGGGTCCAGGTTGTGAGCAGTCCCCCTGGGGAGGTGGAATTGGCCAAAGAATATTTTTTCATGCAGAAACAATTCTTTTTAAAATACATTTAATTCCTTTGTCACTCACACTCCCCATTATTGTAAGTTATTTCCAGATGGCAGGTGGATGATTATTATTTTTTTTTTTTTGTAAGAGCAACTGCCAAATTTGTGCATAATTATTTTGCAGAAGAATTCACTGCATTTAAAGTATTTTTTTAATTCACTCATTTAAAGGTCTTTTTTTATAAGACTTTTTAATCTCACATTTCTCTCCCCCCTTCTAATCACACAAACAGTTCAGCCTGAAAAAAGCACTCGCTGGTAGGAAGAAGAGGGAGGCAGTGGGCACCCACAGCTGTGCCTGCTGCTGCCAGGGACTTTGTTTTCCACTCTGGCATTGATGGAGATGCTCCGACAACTGCGGTGCCAGATCCTCACAAATGCCGTGCTTTGCAAACTGCCAAATTGAGGAGGGAAGATCTCGGGTTTTAAGCATTATGGTTTAAATATTTCCCTTTATTTTTCTCCTGAGGGAGCATATGGTGGAAGCAAAACATCCAAAGTGGTCTGAGGGATGCCAGGGAAGGATTACTCCATGAGCAGAATGTGCTGCTTGGAATGATCGGTCAATAATAAACTTCCACTAAACTTCCACTAAACACTGGAAATACCCAGAGTGTCTCATGGCAAAAACTGCATTCCCTTGAGCCCTGGTCCTCGTGCTGGCACTTGGAGGGATAAAATTTTATTTTCCCATTCTCAGAGTGTGTTTACAACTCCTTGAAGCTGCACCACACGTGCCTGAGCAGGACTGAATTATCTCCAGTGCCGTGGCAGAATAAAGGAATGAGATGAACCTGGAGTGGAGCATTGCTATTTCCAAGTCAAACGGCAGCATGAGGACGATCCCAGGGTCCCCAGGGCTGTCCCAGGGTTCGTTCTGACTGGAACATTCCCCAATTCCATGAGTGTCGCAGAATGTCACTTATTGTAAAATCCACACCATCACCAATGTTGCGGGGAACCTCACTTAAGAGAAACCTCATTTAAGAGAAACCTCACTGAAGAGAAAGGACCGTGACTTTTCCACAACGACGAGGGGAAAAAAGCAGTCAATGACCAATATGATCAATAGCAAGCTTCAATCCGTTTATTTTTCAGGTTCACAGCCTTAAGTACATTTTTGCAGCACCTAGCAATGTTACATGTCATAAAATCATTGGTTAGTAAGACTACTTGCCATTCTATTATTGGTTAGTTGTACAGTCACATCAACCTGTTCCCACCCGCTCGTGGTCCCTACGATCTGGTTTTTTGTATTCTCTTGACTACAATCCCTCTTTCATAGGCCTCGGTACTTTCCAAACCACCAAGGACATCTTCCTTGCAGTTATCTTCAAAATTCTGCCTTCTGGTCTCACAATGCCGTTTCTGTGCTCTGCAGGGGCAAACTCTGCAGAGACACAGACTCCAGCATTCCATGGCCACCTTGCTCTACGAGCCATTTCTCCACACATGAGGAATCTGGAATGTAGGGAGTACTTGGTCGTCCAAAGGGTTGTTTGCTGCTGAGCTGCAAAGGATTGGAGAATTCTCCGTCACCCCAGGACATCTCTGTGGCATTTCACTGTCCCTGAGCTGGATCTTCACCTCTGTCCCGCGCCCTCCACGAGGGCAGGACTGCCCTTCAGCACAGGCTGGAGCTCCTTTCCCTGCAGGACACCCCAGCCCATGCAGGGGGACTCCCATCCTTTATATTCATTTATTTCTGTCTTTCTGCATTCCGTGACCGGTGCGTTAAACCCAGGAGCTCCTTCCCTCCGCACAACTGTGCTCCCGCTGCGAGTTGAGAGCGGGGCCTTCATCAATTATTCACTGCTCTGAAGATGGAAGAACTTTTCTCAGGGCAAATTTGTGTTTCTTCTCACTCCTCAGAAGCAGGGGCTGGAAAACGTGTGCACCTCAGCCCAGGGCGGATGGGAGCTTCACTCGCTTTTAAGGGAAGGAAAAATCCACCTGCAGCAAACCCTCGCTGCATTTGGGAGCGAGGACCTGCAGTTCAACAGCATCCCAGGCTTATAAATAGGGATGTTGAGAGAGACTGACATTTTTCAAGTAGAACTGTCAGAATTATTTCGTATTAACTTTACCTTTCTTTATTCTTATTCATATTTAATCGTTCTCCTTAGAGGGTTCCTACCTTCAAAATTAAGGAGAAGAAATGCGGGTGGTGAAATGAACGGATTTTTTTTTAAAAATGAGCGCTTTCCATTTCCAACTCTTTGGTTTATATTCCCAACATCAGCTTGGTTTCAATTGCTTGGACAAAGGCATTTAAAAGGTTTTCATATGATGTTGCTTTCAAATTAAATATTCCTTCATGGAATGAGGCAGATTATTTAAATTTGGCAGGGAAAACAATGCATTCATTAGCATGCCATGAGTTACATTTTCCAAAATCTCTCAACCCTCCTACAAATTTTCTTCCTAACATCACCATTGATAAACCTTTCACTACCTCAGAAGAATTAGGTTAAATTTAAGCTTTTCTGATAATCTTAAATAATGCTGCCATCCCACTGTTCATCTTTGAAAGTATTTACCATGAAATAAGAAGAGTAAGGCTCAGAAGAGTAGAATTTTGTTTCTTAATTTAAAATAATTTTTTTCTCTGTTTTTCTGCTTCTCTCTCCATCCTAGGGAAAACAAACCTGGAAACAACAAAGTCCCGGAAATGGTGATTATAAGCACAACTTATCCTTTTGAGATTTTTCCACGCATCTTTTACAGACAATCATTAATAACTAACACCAACTACAAAAAAAATAAAGGTCTAAGGAGATTATGAATAAAAGCTATACCTGGCTTTGTTTTTAATGAGATACCAAAAGCATTTTTATTCTTACCCATAATTTTCACTCGCATTTAATGTAACCCAAGTTATTTTCAAGCTAACTCTGTTAAACAGGACAAAACCCTTATATCTCCTGCCAGTTTAGAAATATGCAGGTGCTTGCATCTTTCTGGGCCTTTGTGAATATTGTACAACTTTCAAGTCTAACCTACTTTTCCTCCTTATTTTTTTTTTCCTAGAAATATTCTATAGTCCCTTATGAATGTTGCAAAAGATTCACAAATTCTGAGTGCTGCATAAAGTGGCAAAAATTAACATCTCCAAGAATGTCATTGAGATGGGCGGACGTCTCCCCCCAGCCCCAGTAGGCTCGACTTTGATGAGCCAGGCTTTAAAAGGAATTTTTAAACCTCTCCAAACCCATAGGAAAAACATAATGCCAGTGATGAATTTGCTGCAAACTTACCTGTTCTCCTGTGGATCAAAACATGTTGGAATAGACTGGAAAACATGACTTTATACCCCATTAATTTTATTATGCTCTGCATCCCTGAAGTTCTGTGTTTCCCAAACGGCTGAGGGGAGGAATTCTTTGGATAATACTGGGGTTTGGTTTTTTAGCTTTCTCCCGTCTCCAGCCCAGTAAATAAGGCCATAAATAAAACATTCAGCACCTCAATGGGTGGAAATCCAGTTTGGAACACACAAAGTTTGGAACACACAAAGTTTGGGACACATGAATTTTACTGACTGCACTTGATGCCTAAAAATTTCTTGTTTTTACTCTTCATGTATCTGTAACCTGGTGTAGTATAAAAATGCTAAAACCTCTGTTCCCAGCACCTTTAGCCAAAACAATTCTTCTGAAAGGAAATACATTCATTACCCTAAAGCCCTAAAATATGCAAACAACAGTGGATTGGGGGGTGCAGCCCTGGGGTGGTTGACATCATCACCTGAGGGTGTGATTGGAGATTTAAGGACCAACATGCTAATGGGAGAGAAATTATAAAAGGTGAGGAACTCGTGACCCAGTGCCCATTTTGGGTGTAGCCTCTCAAGGGGGCTTTGCTTGCCCTGAATGTACCTTCAAGGCCTTCAATAAATTTGTCTGCTTTTTATTCTCCTAACCTTGTCTTGGCCTCTATTTTTGGTAGCCTCTTTTGGGCATCCCAGCTGCTTCTGCTGTCCTGAGAACCTGGGCTCTGCTCCCTTCACACCTCTGAACACAGCTGAATCCGAAAAAACTGTAAAATGGAAGAGAAATTTGGGCTGGTCCATCCCTGCAAGTCCAAGGTCAGGTTGGACTGGACTTGGAGCAACCTGGGATAGTGGAAGGTGCCCATGGATGAGCTTTAAGGTCCTTCCCAACCCAAACCATTCTGGGAGTCCATGAATTGAAAAATGCCCCACGTTACCTTTCAGCTCTTGAAGAAGAGCTTAAAAAATACAAAATCCTATCCCTATTACAGAATTTGATGGGATGAACAGGAAAGCCCCAGAAGAGGAAAGCAGTCCCACTGAATCCTGCAGAGGTTTAATTTGTGCATCCCAGAATTGCACCTGGCCACTCAGAAAGAATAAAAGCAATCCTTTGAATGAAAGCAATAAATCTCCCAGCAAAATCCCATCATAAAAATCTACTTTGCTTATGAAAACACGGAGAATATTCCTGTCCAAGGATCTAGTGACAGATGAGGGGGGAGAAAAACCACATTCATAGCTCCAGAGTACCTGACATTTAATTACCAGAGGCTGCAGCTCACAGAAGATGTACAGCAAACTGCATGGCCTTGGCTGCAGTACATGAAACTATTATATTATCAAAGATTTATTTCTTAAAAGTGCATCAATTTCAGCGAAAGGAAGCCTAAAGTAGCCCACGGTACAATCCGTGTCTGACAGGTGACTTAATGGTGTTACTACAGAAAAGAACAGGCTTTTTTGGCTCTAACAAATCCTGCATTTCCTGCTCGGGAGCACTCAGAGTGTGACAAGTCATTAACTTCGGCCTCTTTCACTCACTGAATATTTCCCCTCTAAAGACAAGCATTTCCTTTCAAACACAGCTGGCATTTAGGGCCTAAATCCAGAATAAAATTCCCCAGTCTTCCCCCAGCAGTGCAGGGTGCCCCCCTTTATACAAAGAGAGCTGGAAAGTAGAAGTTTAGGAATGAAATATCAAGCTTTTTCCTTCAAAAAATCGAAAATAATGTTGCTTATTTTTCTTCACAGAATAGAAGGTCAAAGTGAAAAAATTGTTTTCCTAGATTAAAATGCAGGGACGTGGGAGCTGTGATTTTCTGCTTTAGAGGAAGCTCTGGGACTTTAATCATGGCACTTTTATGACTTTTATTAAGAATTTAGGTCCAAGTAACAGCTCCTTGAACACCAGAATTTTGCCAAAGACTTGAAAGGGATGGCTGGCTCTTGTTCTGACTATAACGCTGAATTGGTAAAGAAATTATTTTCCCTCCTTTCTATTTAAAAAAAACAAAAACCCAAAAGATAAAGTTTTATTTCCATTTTCTACCTTAACAGCACTTCCTTTCCTAACTCACCCGGATACCAGATTGTGCTATAAAACGTTGCCACGTAAAAGAAAAAAAAAAAAAAATTAAAAAAAACCCAATCAAACTCCAGGTTACGACACACAGAGTCATTGCTAAAATATAAGCAGACTCCTTTTTCGGGCCACTGCTCCAGGATATATATTTTTACTCAACATCTTTGATTATGCTGCCACCAGCAGCTTTTAAGACATAAAAAGGCAAATGACAGGTGCTGTCAGTGACTCGAACAAAAGCTGTGGAAATTCACTGAGCGTGTAATACAGCGGATTTTAGCAGAGCTAAAAACCCGCGGTAGCTTTGACTAACTTGATCTTTCCGAAATCTGTTTGAGGGAGAGAGGCACAAAATAATGAATTGGATGGAGCGTTACATAACAAAGAACTCCTCGGGGTCTTGTCTGCTGCCTTATCTCATAAATTGTAATGATTTTCATGTTAGATCAAAGAAGAGCATAAAACAAAATTGAGATGAAAACAACTGTTCATTGCCCTCAAGTGTACGGCTTTTGTTTTAAGACACTCATAAGCTGCACCGTGGAAGGTATTTCTTTCTCCACACAAATCACTGCTCTGTAATCTTCCCCATGACAGCAGGAGCAGCTCCACTGGTGGAGCCACACACCTCTCAAAGCGGCTTTATCTGACTTTTTTCTCAAATTATGGGCAGCCAGGTGGAGCCAATATTCCCTTTGGTTTTTTTTTAAATTTTTTTTTTTTTTTTTTATTTTTTTGAGGAAGGTGGGGGGAAAGGAAGATTGTCTCCACAATGAAAACAGTAGAAAATTCACCTGGTGATTTGAAAATCGAAACAGGCAGCTGGAAGAGTTTGCCCAAGAAAGAAGGGGCAGGAATACATCAATGTTCACACAGCAGCAAGAGAAATATTTTCTGCTATGGGCGTTCTCCAGACGATCCTTGGCTTGGGGAGAACTCCATGGAAGAAGGACACACGGAAAGGTTTTCCCCTTTCGGGGTTTAATGCATGAGGAGAAAATTATGGAAAGAAGAACAATCCAGGTGCAATCTGGTTTAGAGAGCAGCAGCACCCCTGGCGTGCCAGACCTGGAATGTTCTGGCTCCCATCAAGCTCAGGAAACAGGAATTTCTGAAGGGTAATTTCTGTCTAGAGGAACGGTTACATCATTAATACAGCATCAATTCCTAAGGAAACATTTTCAGCAGAGGTTAAACCTGCCAAAATTCAAATATTGGTAAATTTTACAGGTCAAAAAGAGAGGTTTGGTTTATCAAGTTGCATTAAGTAGGAATGGAGAGATATCTCAGGCCTGTTCCATGAAGACAGCACTGAAATCAGATCCACTACAAAGGAACTTTGGAAAGTTCAACTCCAGTATGTTCCTTTTCACTAACACCGTAATTGTGTATTTACATAACTATTTACATTTACATAACTATTAAATTTAATTTATAATTAAATATCACACAGGGATACAGTGATATGGAAAGGTAATTGTAAGGAATTATCTACTAAAAAAACCCCAGAAATAATTTTTCAAACTCAGAAGCAAGTACATTTTTTCCCTTCTTCATGCATTATGAATGAATTAATTCCCAAAAAAATTCATAATGGAAAAATATTTTATTATAGTACAGGGATAATCACATGAGACCTAAAATGAAAGTGTATTATCAAAAAAGGAAAAATAATAATTCGTCAAAGTTAGCTTCATCTTCATTAAATATTCCTGAGCAGATCTCAAGTCCTTCAAATTTGTTATTTGGACAGAGGCAATATTTGCTCTTTGCAAAGTGTTTTGCTTATTGATCACCCCAGTGATTGTGGATCTGCATGGGATCCTGTCTGCTCAGCTGAGGATAATCCCGATTCCGTTCCTGTCCTTTCCCTTCCTTGCTCAGATTCATCTGATTCTCCAAACCAGAAGTTCTGGGTATTTTCTCCAGGGCTTTGAAACACTCGGAGGGGGCTGGAGGATAAGTGGGTTGGGAAATGGCAGAAAACACCGAAGCTTTTTCTTTCTGCCTCACTGAGGCCTCAGAGTCACAGCTCCCACCAGGCTGATGCAAAATTTATTGGCTCCTTACAGAATTTGAATTTCATTTTCTTTTTCCCATGGTCATACATGTGCATGGGCTGAGATATGAAGAAGTGAAGCAGATATTTCCCAATTGTGCAAATTCCACAGCCAGGGATCTCAGAATCTGTGCCTTTGCTGGGGTGAATTATGCACTGACTGTATTAACACATATTTTTTCCAGTTCACATGAGGTTAAAAAAATATTTGATGAATGAATTTAATTTTTTCCTAATAGTCACCTCATCTCTTGAAATATCTACCTGTTACTGCCCAAAATGTCTACCAATTATTATAAAAAGAAATTTTTATAGAAAAAATTGCTTTTCCAAGAACTTAAACACAATTTTATCAAGAAGGAAATATTTTAGTCAGTGTGGTCAGCCATGGATCAGTCTGATAAAAACAGATAAAACCACTCTCAGGTTACCCTCAAAGTTAAGATCTATACGTAGAAGGAAGGAAAAGAAAGAGTATAGGGTGTGACAGAGAGGGCAAAGAAAATATAGGGTGTTTTCCCTGATATAGGCCCAGAATTAGATTTAAAATTTCTTTGAGAATGGAGAATTAAAAATAGACATCACAACAAGGACTCTTAAAAGCCAGACTACTTCCCATCAGCATGGGTAGTTTTCAACTTTGATGAATTATTAGGCAGAAGATAAATAATCCATAGAATGAAAAGAGAAAAGGAATTCCTTTTATTAAGGATATAAATAACTTAGACCAGGGTGCATTCTCAGTAAGTCCAAAGAAGGAAAGTCATGTTCAGATCTGAAGGCTCTGACTTGATTTTACAGAGAAATCTCCAGATTTCTCATCCTGTGCATCCATGAGAGATCCTAGAGACCATGTCAAGAACCAACATGGAATTTTTGAAGACCATTTCTCCAAAGGGAAGTGAAGAATTGATTAGGAAGTGAAAGGACCCTTCAAGTTGCGCTCCCATTCTTTAACATTGGTGAAAAATCTGCCTGGGACTATTTTGCTTGTTTTCCCTCCTCTTCTCAATTTTTAGAGTTTTAGATAGTGAAATATTTTACTGCTCAATATTCACAGGTCCAGCCCTGACCCCAGAGGACACAGAGCACAATTCACTCCATCCTGGAGAGCCAAAGACAATCTGGAAGTCAGAGTCACATTCGTTCCTATTTGTGGAAAACATTCATCAGTTCTGAAATTGCCTTTTTTCCATCCCCCCTGAATTCTTTGCCATCAATATGTCAAATCTTCAACAGCGTTACCCAAATGAGTTTCCAGTACAACAAAATCAGGCCGTGCCATCCATTCCAATCATTTTTTTATTGAGCTATCAGGGTGTTGATTCACACACCCAAACAGCAGAGAAAATAAGGGTGAAAAATGAGGGGCAAAAGGGAACTTCCAAAAGATACCAGTATTAAAATAAAATATAAAAATTGCTGCACTGAAGCAATGAAATTAACACTTCCATAAAGGGAAAAACCATATTTTAATTTAGAAAAAAAACCTTTATGATTAGGAAGTGATTGCTTTGTCTCATACCATTTACAGGTGGTTTTCCTCCCCTTCCTCCCTCATAGTGGTGATTATTTCTAAGTGCATTTTGGAAACTGAATGGAGAATTAGGCTTTCAGAGCAGTCTGAAATGAGGATATCTGATCCAATAATCTGGAGATTTAGTCTCATCATGAAGGCTTCCTAATTGTGCTCTCCTCAGATAGACCGGAATTAATTCTTGCCATTCATCCCCTGAAATGTATCTGGGCTGATACACTGATAATAATTTTCTTATCTCAGAGACAGACAGTTAAGGGAAGAGCCTGGAAAAATAAAGGGAAATGTTGAAGGTGATTATCATAATGAGAATGTTAATTAGCTCCATTTCAGACACCAATTGTTGGCGCATGAATCAGCAAGCAACTCTCCAAGTGTTTTCATAAGATTTTTCTATTTCTAATCTTTTCCTCTTTCTAATCTTTTTCCATTTCTTCTATTTCTCTTGCTGTCATTATAGTCATGAGGAGCCTTGTTGATAAGGAAAATAAAAGTTGGTTTCAGCAGCAGAAAAAAGTGCATAGTTGAGAAAGACCTGCATGATCTCTTTCTCTGCTCCCTCAAATGGTTTCTGTGCATGACCAAGAGTCCTTGGCAATTAATGTAGTTGAAAAGAGGCAAAAATGGGAATTATTTCTTCTGTTCAATGGCCAGGGGATGTGGAACAAACTTGGGAAATGGTTGTGCATGGTCAGCACCAAAAATCCAGATTTCAACCTCATCTGTGGGCTTTTATACAAAGAAAAAGGCAGAGGAAGAAACTTTCCTCCTTTTGTTTTTCCAGGTTTTTCGTACCCTTTTTTTTCCTGAGGTCTGCCTTCTCTGGACACACCCAAAACCTCTCCTTTTTAATTTTGTTTTAACGAGAAAATCCCCACCACACCAGGATGCAGCTGATGCTCTAGAGAGAAAATGTTTTTCCCACTGCTCCCATGTCCGTTGTAAACAAGGACTTTGGGCAATATTGGCATTATTTTTCTAAACCACATTGCAGCATGGATTATGTTTCTCTGAGCACTCACGGCTCTTTCAAATTCCTATTCTTTCAAATTCCTACCACCCATTCCGAGTCTGCCGTAAATTGTTTCTATCACAAAAGGGTAATTTTGTTTTCTTCCCCTGTGTCTGATCTCCCTGGCTCTCTCACATTAATTCCCCGTTTCAGGGGCAGGAGTTTTCTATTTTAATATCAGGTTAGAAATTCAACAAGCGGATATTTACTCCCCCTCCTAGACAAGTCATGAAATTTCCAAGTTTAAACCCCAGTCCCCTGGGACTTCTCCCATCCCAGCAGGCTCCAGTGCTCAATTGAGGTTGTTTTCAGGAGACAGGTTTGCCCTGTGCTAATCTGGGTTCGATGTTCCAGCAAATTTCCAGGGGAAGCATCAAGTGCTTGTTAAACTCGGATTAGTTACACCCACTCGTAGCTCTGCCCACTCAGAGCTCAGCCAAACGACACAACGGAATTTTTCTTGAAAGCTGCTCACATGGTCCAGCTGGTCATTAGGAAGATCTTATTTATCAGTTTTTGGTTTTCGACTCCCTGAAAATTAGTGGAAAGCGAATCAGAAGGAGCAGCTTGGCCATACCCACAGTAAATATAGTGACAGAGAGGGAAAACAGAGATTTGAAGGAGGGTTTGTAAGAAATATGAAAAGAAACAAAACATAGGCTTTGAAGAAATAGGTGGAGCTGTGCTTTCATTCTCCAGGAGCTTTTCAGAGCCATGAGGACGATCCATGCCTTCCCTCATCGTGGTGTATCTCAGGATAAAACTTTATCTTCATCACCTTCTGCTGGAACCCCAGAGCAGAGGATGCTCCTTCCCTCCCCTGCTGCTCCCCAGCAGCATTTTCTGACCCTCTGGCTTTATTTCTTCTCAATCAACCCAAAAATATCTCACAACCTCTGTCCCATTCCCACTTTTGAATCCTTCCCAGGGCCAGGCACAGCTGATCCCAGAGAGGATGTACCAAGTGCCAGGGCATCAATTCTGGTTTGCAGCCTCATCTTTCCTGGCTTCTTGAGGCAAAACTCCTAAGTTTTCCTTTCCATGTTTTGAAATAATTCTAATTTTGACATTTCCCCCCCCCCCCAAAAAAAAAATAAAAATCCACATGCAATTATCAGTTTAGTAATAAAATACATTTACTTAATACTTTCATGGCTAGGAATGTATATAGAGTTCAAATGGACAGCATGGATTTTTTTCTGCGCTTTCCCATCACTCTCTTCCCAGCCACAGCATTTCCACAGGAAAACAATTCTAATTAAAATACGATGTGAATCAAAAGTAAATTCTTAATACCATTGTTCTCTTATTTATCCAATTTGTGAATTGCGGCAGCCCCGGCAAGCTGCATGGCTTGGGAACACGTAAACACAGACAAAAATTAGGAAAGAGGCCTATAAATCCATAATGACAAGTGGTTTTCTCCTATAAATCAGTGTAAGGAACACATCCACCTACAAATATAAACTGTGGATGCTGAAGGACGTTACAGCTTCAGTAATCTGTTAAATAACGGTACAAAGTGCTCCGTGTCTCTGGGATTGTTTATCTGTTGTACGTAGATGTAGGGTTTATTCCCACAGGATCCCATGCCCATGTAGCCATTAAACCCAAAGCCATGTAACCATCTGGTATTATCCAAAGCCAATTATTAATTTGGGTTGTTGAGCTAATGGAGTCGTGGAGGATTTGCTCACTTCAGTGTTGGCACAGCCCATAATGAAATCTTTATCTTCCCACAAGAGTAAGTTCAAATACCTGATTTCGACCATTTTAAAGAACAAATTTCTAACACAAGTTTGGGGGGGTTATTTATAAAAACAATTTTATTTTATATTTACATATCTATATATCTATATATCTATATATATATTTTATATTTATATATTTATATATTTATATATTTATATATTTATATATTTATATTTTAA
>VZTX01017012.1:79094-110304 GCA_013400915.1 Pardalotus punctatus
AATATAATATAATATAATATAATATAATATAATATAATATAATATAATCTATAATAAAAGAAAAGGCACCATTTATTTCCCAGTATCTGATAAACCTAAGCTGGACTATCAGGAGGGAATTCAGCTGGACACAGGCTAACGAGAATTCAACTAAATCCCAAGTGAAAGATTCAACCAAATCATTTTTGGCATACAATTAAAAATGTTTCACTGGATGATAAAACATATTGTAATTACTCTAATAACTATTTCTTTAGGACTGAGGGAAGCTTGACCACAGGAGGAGGTGCCAAGGGAGGTGAGCAATTCCAACATAACCACACCACTACAAAGTAAATATTCTCCCAGCAGCACTTTACTTTTGCTGTCCTAAAAGAGTATTTGCAATAGCAGATGTCTGGTTCTGTTCTAATTAAGAGTGGATATTTTTTTCTGAAAAAACTCCATTTTCCTAATCCAAAAAGTCCTGTATTTCTTAATAAACTTTTCTCCTCTTGACGCTGTCTTCCATCCTGTCCCTTTGGAGACCTGCACAGAAAGAAGCGCTCAGTAAAAGCCTTTCACCACAAATTAACACCCCTCAAATGCTAAATATCAAGGATCAGGCAAGCAGTTAATTGCTGACAGTTAATCCACAAAGGAAAACAACTCACCAAAGTTCAGCCTAATCACGAATATGTTCAGGGAAATTATAATCTTCTCATGACGGTTCCATGTTTAGGAACGGTCTCCGGGCTCACCAAGGGAATTATTCAGAGTGGATTTTTTGCAAGTGCCACAGTCAGAGATGGCAGCCACAGATTTTTCCTGGCAGGCCACTGAAAGAAAGGCAATTTTATTTCCCTGCAAATGCAAATGCAAATCCAAATGCAATTGCAGAAACGAGATCAGAATCAGCCATCGCTGTCATTAAAGTGCCATTGATCTTTGGCTTAAAAATAAAGTGCTTGTCTAGAGACCAGTGTCAGGAAATGTGCAGGGAGGCTTCAGCCAGTGGCTAAATGTTCATCTTCAATGGAAAATATTGCCCCAGTGGTCAGCGAGTCAGCCCAGAACAACCGCTCCTCCCTGGCCTATCAATCACAGAGAAATGGGATCAATGGTTTTCATTTCCCAGGCTGTCCCAGAAGGTTTCCCTGTGTCCAAAAGGATGTACTGTGTTACGTTCTGTTTCCTCTCAAACTTTGAGCGGCCAACCTGATATTAAACTCCTTCCTTAAAACTACTTATCAATACTAAGCCAAGCAGGAGTTAATATCTCTGTAGGAAACCCAAACAGAGCTACAAAGAAAGTAGGGTAATTAAAAAAAAAAAAAAAAAATTTTAAGTTCAGAAAAAGAAATCCTTCTGAACAAAAACTTCTTCAAGCTTAAAGCAGTTGCTAAATTATGTGGACACTGAGAGGAACAATCTTGAGGGGGTTTTGAGGAAAACACAAAATAGGTTGAGAAGCAGCACAGCTTCTCCAGCAGCAATTTCCCCCATTATTTTTTCAGGAGGTCGATGGGGGTTAATGCAGGATAGAAGGAGCTTTTTGAAAATCAGTTTAATGCCAGCCTTCCCAGGCTGGCATTAGATGGTTCCTTTCCTCATTCCCAGAGGAAAAGGAGGCTGATGTCACTCGTCTGATGGAAGGCATTTTCCCCTCTGATTATTCACAAACGTGGCTTGGGATCAAAAGCCAGCCCGATTTAAAAACAAACTCAAACCCCCTAAAACCACCCTCACCTTCAGTGGTTGAACTTCAAGGCCTCAAAATGTATTAATGTGAAACATTTTTCAGTATCTCCTTTGTTGTACCTTTGAACAAAACCCAAGTTCTCATTCAATGTATATTTTTCCCAAATTATTTTCATTTCCACCATCCACTTCATCAAGCACACATGGCAGCATCAGTCTATTTTTTTCATGGCTTTTTCTTCTAAATCATTAAATATAAACATGTAAAATAATCCTCATAAGTAATTAAAACAAGCATATTTCAATATTTACTACTATAATTTTTCTTTCTATACCTGCTGTTCAGTAAAACAAACTTGGGGAAAGGAAACCTGGTATCGAGCTGTTATAAATAAATTAAGATTTCATGAAAAATGCAGAATGTTTTTTTAAGCATGTGTGGTGAGAGAATTTCCAGACCTTTGAGCTCAGGGTCTGGCACCTTTCTGCCTGGAAATTCGGGATTTCTCTGGCCCATTTCTCCTGGCCTCTCACTAACTACTTTTTAAATTAGTTTATTAGTAGAGCCACTCAGGGCCTTTTCTGTCCTCCTTCCTCAGAGTCTGAATTTATTTGCTGATGTGGAATGGGCTGATTTGTCAGAGCAGGGCAGCAGGATTGGATTATCACTGTTTCCCATAAGACTCACACAAAATTCTATCACTGAAAATGTGAAATAATTGTGACATTCCTACTCTTGATTTTTAAGTTTTTAAGAACTGCCTTCCCCGGCAATTTGGCTTTCCAGAAGAGCTTTTCTCTTCTTTCTAGAATTAACTAAAATGGTTCAAACCCAGCTGGGCCAATCCATTCCTAGAAATAGAGTTCAAAAGTTGGTCCTAAGAAGAAAAAAATGTTCTGTAAACTGCATCTTTCAGCCAATTGTTCATGTGAGTATCAGGAGATAAAAGGAAATAGATTTTTCTTTGGCTTCAAGAGGATCTGTTGTATAAAAGCATTCCCAATGCTCCCAAAAACATGGAATATATAGAATATATTCCTGGAGAGAAGAACTGTTCATGTAGATAAACTGTTTTCATTAAATGTTTAATATATGTTGTGGGGTTTTTATATGTGTATATATATATATATGTATAAATATATAATATAAGAAATAAATAAAAATAAAATTATATAATAAATATAATACAATACTGGATGCACGAGTTAAATAATTTATAACAAGTGTGTATTTTATGATATATGATGAATATATTTACATCCATATATTACACCATGTCTGGTCATACATGAAATAACCACCTACAAACATCCTAACATCCTTCAGGATCTCTGGCACCTTTCCCTCTGACAGACTCTGTATTTAGTCAGTCCGCATTAAATACATGAAGCTTTTTAAGACAGCAGATGAAAGAAAATCCCCTGTAAAAAACTCTCCTGAATCTAAACCAAAAGTGCTTATGGGGCTGTGCTCAAGGAAGAATTTTAATTTCAGGCACAAATGTTCTATTCCCGCTCTGAAAATTTTCCCCAGAATGTTCAAATTTATAGTTCTACGTTCAGTCTTTTTACAGCCTTGCCTTGTTGGAGATGATCAGTAAATGAAGCAGAAAACTAAGAAAAGAGAAAGATTATTTTTCTGTGATGAAACTATTAGATAGAGGGTGAGAGAAGCTACAAAAGAAATCTTTGATGGAAATACTCGTGGGGCTGAAAAACATTAATTTTGTACTTTATTTTTCCCTGTTTAGTACTGAAATTTTTCCTCTTCTTTTTTTCCCAGAATGTCTGATTCACTCCCCCCACTTTCTGTTTGAACGGCGTTACATGTCACGACTGTTTTTGGGTTTTAATTAATTTTCCATTCTACTTAACAAAGCAATTTAAATATTTAGAAACTTGAATTAATAAAGTTTTGTCTCAATTAGTTACTCCCTTACCCATCACCTCACATTCACCTGGCTGACTCATTGTTTTACTGCTGTTGATATTTACTTTACATACAAGCTGATTAATAATTGTTGCCATTTTTCCATTATCAAATATAAATCTGATTATTGCCTCCATCACTTTTCAGACTCTCTCCCAGAAATATTTAATTTAAATATTGAATTGAGCCCCACTTCTGTCGTTTTACCCGTTTATTGACTGACTGCATTTTGAATCATGGACAAGATTTTTCTTTGAAGGAAGTAGAAGATCCTTGCTGCTAAAAAGTGCAGTTGAAATGTTGGCTGGGAGATACAACAAAGCAGAAATGAGCCAAAATTCTCTCTCTGTTTTTCACTGCTCCGTCTGGTTGGAATTCTCCTTGCAGGATCAATAATGAACCAGTGCTAAACTGAGTCACAGTGAGGTTTTGTGGGCACAATGTGATTAAAGAGTGACACCAAACTCATGGCATGACTCAGAATTATTAGCAATCTAGCTAAAACAATTTGTTACTCCGAGCTCAAGGGTGAAACTCAGACTTTTTCTGTTGTTGCATGCAGTGATTAATTTTTTCCTATGTGCAATTAAATGATAAATAACCCAGAATGTTTATTTTACAATGGAGGCATTAAGGCTGTCAGTCATTGACCATTTTTATGTCAGATCTTGAAATCAAGTTCATTCTTATGTTTGTTGCCTAATGATAAAATTGATCAAGGTGATAAAAGGTGATAAAAATGATAAAAAGCAGATGTTTTCACGCTGCACTTCAGTAGTAACAAATGTTATCTCTTAAAATTTAAAATTGAATCTCCCAGAAACACAAGGTAAATCATGCATGTTGCTTCTTAGAGCTTTGAAACATTTCCATCAAACAAAAAGTTAAAGACAAATCGAGAAGGAAATTAATTATAAAATGCTCATCTTGAATTTATATGGCTTTTATATGCAATCTGTGTATAAAACGTAGGCATTTTTGAGGCTGGTTCTGTCAGAAATGGGACTGGAAACTATTGCAGGAGTAAGGAGAGGATTTTCTGTGGGGGAATCTGACAACATTCTGAATTTCCACAAAATTCCAATCAAAACCAAGAAAGGAACTTCTGCACAGAACACAGAGAACAACATCACTTCATTTAACATAGCTGCCGTTAATATTATTAAAACCAGTAACGCTAATCAGCTTCAAATTTGCATGAGAATAGCAGCATTCATTCTACACTGAATGTTATTCCAAATTTTATTATTGAAGTTTGGCATCCGTGGAACTTGAAAGACACACAGGGTCTTATGAATCTTCTTTCAAGGTTTATTTGTAAATTCAAACGGTTCTCATGTAAACGAGATTAAAGTGCTCGGGAAGAAGGGAACTGAAAAAATACTTTGCTTTGTCTGCTTTCGGATGGGACGAGTGAGCGGAGTTGTGCAAACAGGACTAGAGCAGAGCTGGGGAAGGAAAGGCAGCAGGAGTTTTTTAACGCCCAGATCTCAGAATCGTGGAAGGGTTTGGGTTGGAAGGGACCTTAAAAATCATCCCATTCCACCCCTGCCGTGGCAGGGACACCTCCCACTGTCCCAGGCTGCTCCAAACCTGTCCAACCTGGCCTTGGACACTGCCGGGAATGAGCTGTCTTTACATTCTGGTTGTACAAAATAACCGCAGATTTAATCGCTCAATTAAGGGAAAATAACGAGCGGCTCCTTTGCCAGTTGGGCTCAGCAGCGCCAGGCGAGCCCAGGCAGCAGCACACCCCAAAACCTGAGAGCTGACACCCCCACACAGAGTTCCATAATCTCCTCATGAACCAGAGATGCCTCATCTGCATCCCACGGGAATGCAAACAGGGCTCTGCTGTCTGAAAGAGCAAAGCTGGAACTCTAAATCTGAGTCCGCTCCACTCTCTCCCACGTGCCCGCACCTCGTTTTTCGGGGGTACAAAGGGAAAAGCGCATTAAAACTCCTTTTTGTTGTTGAGAAGACATTTCAACACTTTATTTTAAACTTCTTTGCAGAACCTACTTTTATTTCAGCCAGGTACTGGGTGCTTTGGAAAACCTGCTAATTCAAGGAAACACTCGGGAGCGCGAGTTCCATTATAAATCCTTATCGCAATAAAGATCAAATTGACAGCCTTTCTGTCTCGTTGCTCTGCTTGAAACTGCGAAGAGTTCTTGAGCTGCTGCTGCTCATGATTAAATTTGCTTTCTGTCATGCAATTACATTTTTAAAATTCTGTTCAGTAAAATATTTCTAACTCCATTACAATAAATTGAACCCGGTGTCACACAGACACATGAGTCACATTAACAACTGCTGCCGCTGCTGCCTGCTGATGAGCTTTCAGCAGCACAGGGGACTTGGCTGGAGCTTTTTTCCTCTCCTTCAGACTTACATCCATCCCCACATTGTGAAAATACAACTGCCGTAAGATGGAAGAGATTAGCATTTTTTTTAATTTTAATTGCGGTTTTCCAAGGTATTGCAGGTAATCTGCTAAGCCTGGGCTCGTTGCTGTCAGAGCTCAGATTTGCTCTTCAGCCATCGCTGATGTGTTTGACATCTGTCACTGAGGACCCGTTGGCTTTTTAAAGATCTCCTCGGCTGCTCTTTTTTCTTACAAGCTGCTACTACCAGAAGCACATCTCTATCCATGAGGAGAAGGTGAAAAAACCAATGGAAATACCCCAAAGACACCCAACAAACCCCCTGACAAAATCTTCTGGTGGGGGTTAAAGGGAAAAATATCAAAGCAGGGCCCGAGCCCCTGCTTCAAGGCAAGGATCCCACCCAGCCCCCTCCCTCATTTTCTTCATCTCACATTTTCCTTTGGAGAAACCAGATGCTCAATCAGAAAAATAAGGTCTTTTATTAATAAAAAAGAAAATATCTGCCTACTGGTTTGAATTAATATTCATTCTTCCTTCATCTGCTTGAGCCCTTTAAATGTAAATATGATGAGCTTAACCAGCTTCTAATTTTTCTTCATTTCCAATAATTTGGCTTATCAGAATCTATATAAAGATAACATAAAGATACAGATAAAATATATAAGGATAGTAGGGGGAAAAAAACCAGGCCACTTATGAACCCAAGTGGTTCTTAGAAAAACACTTATGTAAGTAAAACTCAGCAGGAAGTAATTGAACACCAAGGTTTGCAGAAGTTCAGGCAAAGGAGTTTTTTGCTCTTTGGTTCCTGGGGGATAAAAGATTCCAACACACTCCTGAGAAAACCTGCAGTGTCCATCAGAGTTAAAGAAAATCTTGGAATTCCATATTTTCCCTTAGGATACACTATTATAATTATATCTATTTTCTGACCACAGTCTTCTCCTGCAAAGATCAATGCAAAAGTGATCAGTTTCTTGTTCACCCTTTTCTGCATTTAGTGGGTCTCTTGTAGAAGATTCAACAAATTTCTGTATTTGTAGATTTTCATTCAAAATGAAAGTTTAAAATTTAGATGAATGTTTATAAATAAAATTTATATAGTTTTCTGACTGCATAGCGGTCAGAAAGGAAGTCAATTAAAAAAAGTAATACTTGCTCTGAATCATACAAATTTACACCAGCAAATGGATTTTTTTTCCACAGTGTGACTGTTCAGATATTCTATTCCTTTATCATAATTGAAAGAAAGGTAGGCTTTTAATTTCTTCAATGAGATAAATCTTAGCAGGGAAAAGTCAAAATGGGATAAAGCAACGGAGCTGTATTTAAAAGGAAGAAAAAATCCCTTTTTTTTCAAACAGAACCCAACTGGAAGCATTAATTTTTTCTACTCTACATTGCTTTACATTGATAGCCCAGAGAGGGGAGTTTGTGCTGCTCATTCTGTGAATTTATGGCCCATGGTCATGCAAACGAAACAAGAAATTTTTTGTGGAGCCTCGTGTGCTGATTCCCTCAGGGGTCAGGATGTGACCTGCCGCTGTTCCTGCCCACTGCCCATGTTTTACTTCTCTCTTAATGACCTTTCACAAGTGTAGAACACAGAAAGTTTCTTTATCCAATTATTGCTTGCAATATTCAAGTCGTTTCTGCGTGAACAGCATTAAATCCTTCTAGCATCTGCCCTTTTGTGTTAAATGAATTTAATCAACCCTACTTCTACTAAAATGGATTTTTTGATTAGAGGTAAGATTGCCGAAAGCAATTATTTATTTATTTTTATATTCAGGAATTATTTACTCTGCAATGCTAACATTTATTTTTTGATGGGCCTGAATAATAAAGGGGTTATAGACAGGGTGTTTGAAGGGAGAGAGACAGTTCATGTCTGCACATCAAGTTATGGTCTGTGATGTTAGAGATTGATCAAATATAAATATTAAATAAATGGGAAACTTCTGAATAAAAAACCTGAAGCAAGTAAGATCTATAGATACAACATCAATGAGTTAACTGCAGGCGAATTTCCATCTTTTTCCTTTTTCAGTGATCTGATGTATGACACAACTGGCACCTAAATCAGGAAAAGTGAACAAATTATTGTCCATGTCACAACCTAACTCTGATTGTGATCTACAGAGATTTAAAAGGAAAGTGATTATATACACAGGTAATTGAAATTAAATAGTCAAATGAGGGGAACCTGGTTTTGAAAGCACAGATTCCCACAAAATTTCCCACAAGAACTTCATGACAAAACTGAAAACTCTATAAGCATTTCCTTGTTACCGATATGTAAGTTTGAGAGGACATAGTATTTTCTTTTTTTGTGACATGAAAAACGCTGCAAATCTTTACCAGACCAGTGGTCAGTCAGGTCAGAAGGGAAAGCAGAGCTAAAAATAAATTCATACAAACCCATGAACATTTGGCCGCTTCCAAAAAATAAAAAAAAAATATAAAGAAAGAATTAAAATTCTTTAGCATTTCCAAATTAGCTTTCCATAGGCAATTTCCTCAGTTATATAATTCATGACTGAACTCTCTTGAAAACTTTTCACTTCAAAAAATCTGAACAGTCTGTCTTCTGAACAATGCTTTTGAACTGCCAATATGGCAAATAATCCCAGTGCATTTTCCATGCGGGAGAGGGAATCGTGGGCTTTGTTCTCCTCCTGATCCAGCAGCGGTTTTGCCCTGGACCTCAACGGAAGGAAGAGGAGCTTTAAAGAGGGAAGGGCATCAAAGTGGATGCCACACAATGCACAGATGAGCTAGAAAGGGATTTTGTGTTGCAAAGCACAAGATCTAGGCCAGGGCTGGGGAGTGATTTCCAATTCCGTTTCATATCCCAGCATCTCCCACTCGCTGCTCCTGCAGAATGAGGTGACGAAGCTGAAGTTGCCTCCATCACTTTGTGGGCTGACATTCCTCCTAAGATGTATTATGTATACAAATTATGATACTTGAGGAAACTTTTGTTCTGAGAAAAATCTCATCAAAAGGAAGTCCTTTTCAAATGAAATAATTAGCGATGCTATTTGATGTGGGAGAAAACACAACCCCGCTTTGGTGGAACCATTGCCATGTCTTTAACGCCTGAGGCCTTTTATACACTGGGGTTTGGAAAAAATCTGGCTTTTAAAACTTAGCAAGTTGTTAAACTTCATTTTTGAAGGCTCCTCAACAAGTTACCAGGGTTTTTTTCAAGTGAAGTAATTGATGAATCTGACTCTGTCTTAAGATATCGACTGGAAGCAGCTCTGCAGAGTGAAGGGGCCTGAAATCAGCCAGAAGCTGAGAATTTCTGAGGGAGTTTCATGGACACAGCACTCACCGCCTGGGACCTGAGCAGCCAGCTGCTCTGGATGGGAACTCATTTTTTCCTTACTACCACAAATCCCCCAGAGCTCTGTGCATGCCCTGCATCGCTAAGAGATCAGAGTTTTACTCTGCATCGTGGCTCTGGATTGAATGTCTTCATCCAAACCCATCCCAGAGGGTTGTGGGCACCAAGGAACTGGTGGATACTGGGGACAGAAGTGGAATAGCTTTTCTTGTTGGGCTTCAAGGGTACAAAACCCACCTGTGCAGGGCGCTTGGGAGAGGGCAAACCAAACCATTTAATAAGGAATAAACACATTTATTGAATTCGTTTGTTCAGCACTTTCCAAAGGGCTCATCCTAAAACTTCTCATGGAGCTCTCAGCACTCCTGGAACTGCTTCTCCACTTAAGCTGATAAAACTGCCACTTTTTGGGTGTTTTATTCAGCTCCATTTCCACAGGGGAAGTCAAACACTCAATCCCAACTGCCCTTGGAGCAAAGAATTTACACGCCCTGTTGCTTTGTGATGGCTGTGTTGTCAAAATAAATGACTCCAGCGTTGTGAGTGTATTTCAACACCAGAATAAATTCATTGTGTGTGGTTAATGTCACAGCAATCCAAACTCTTCACAGGAAATATAGGGGAGAAGCTTTGAGAGGACGGGTAGCTTTTCCCTGGTTAGGTAGGAAATGGAATCGCGTATTCATGGAATGGTTTGGGCTGGAAGGGACTTTAAAACTCATCCAGTTCCACCCTGCCATGGCAGGGACACCTCCCGCTGTCCCAGGCTGCTCCAAGCCCCGTCCAGCCTGGCCTTGGGCACTGCCAGGGATCCAAGATGCTCTGGGAACCCTGAGCTGTTACTGGTCAGGAAAAACTCTTTTCCATTTCTTTGTCCCTGTTTAGTAGCTGCAGATACCTGAACTCAAAGCAGGCACAGACTTCACTTTGTCCTTAAATTATTCAAAGTAAAAAAACCCAGACTCACATATAGAGGGATGAGTAGGTGACTGGCATCTCCCAAAAGTTCTTCCTCAAGCACGGAAGATTCCAGCTGATCCCAACCTCCGCTTTCCGGTCTTGCAAGAGCAACTGCAACACGTGGGGAGAACAAGGAAATCAGAAATCCACAAGGCCACGGCTTGCTTCAGGTATGTCTTGCAAATAGACCTCAGATCTTCTTTTGACTTTTAAGAAGCTCTGTGAACAGTCTTTTCTCTAAAGCCATCAGTTATTAAAAGGTCAAGAAAATGTAGCAGTCCTGGAGAAAGAGATCAATTAGGAATGCGTGCTGGTGAGCTGATTAAGTTTTAAAAGCTCTTCATGCTAAAATAATATCTTTGAGATAATGTATGCTACAGCACCCACCAACCTGCTTTAATTCTGTGGTGCTTCTGTGAACTTTAAAAAAGGTTCTTCACGAAAAGAAAACAGTTAAACCCTTTGAATTGAAATAAATTAAAAATCTAATGAAGACATTAAACTGGAAGAAACAGTTCCTTTTGCTGGCTTTCATCAGTATTTTCTATGCAGATGTTAGGCTAACACCAGGATATTGCTCTCTGCAATGCTTTAATTTCCTCTCACATGCTCTCAGGAGTTCCCTCTGTCCGTTAAGACCTCAGTTTATCAAGGTAATTTGATTATCTATCCTTTTAATAGATGTTCCCGTTTTTGAGAACCTGGGGAATCTCTGCTATTAGGCAAAAAAACCCTCACAACCCACAACAAACCCAAACCAAATAAATAAAAATCCCACCCAAACCCAAAATGCAGTCTGGGTCTGTATTTCTCTTCTCAGATAAAGCCATGGGCTTTATTCATGGGCTGGTTTTCAGCCTTATTGAGAAAAGAATGCCCAGTAGGAACAACAGGTTTGATATCTGGGTATCTGGACCCTAATCCTTCTCTTTAATTATAGACACTGGGTAGGAAAAATACCAGGAGATATAAACATCGGGCAGCAAAGAATTTGATGCAATAAAATCCAAGTCTAATTCTTCCTCCAGTTGCTACAGAACTCCGTAAGATTTTCTTGTTTCTCTCTAAAACCTTTTTGTGCATTCCCAGCTGAGAATAAAGATAGAGGAAATCAATGCAAAAGCAGAGTTTCTGGTGGTATTTAATGGGGTAAACAATCTATTCTAAACTCTCCTTAACAGACAGCTCCTCTGAGATGTACTTGGCAGATGCTTCTCAATCCAGATAAAATATATCCCATTATCTTCTTTTCATGTGGTAGTCACTTGGCTCCTCAAAGATTCATATCTCTTCTCACTTGGAAATTCTTTATTCTACAGGGAAATGGCTTTTCTCAAAGAAGCAGGTACAGAAGAGGAGCTCTAACAAAAGGCTTAGGGAGTGACTCAAAGGGAATTAATACCTTCAAGACCTGAGGGAAGTTTTGTGTCAGCTTCTGCAAGTCAGAAGCTGAGGATCTCATGCAAAGCTTTATTAAAATTCCACTTATTTTTAATTATTCTATTTCTTTGTTAGGACCAAAGTGTTGCTGCATGTCAGGGAGAGAAGAGATCTGAGTCAACTGTGTAAGAAATGTTATGAGATGACTGAGTTAAAGAATTTTTAAAGAAGAAATTATTTTGCAAGTTGAGCAACTGGGATCAAACTGAAATATCAGTGGGAAGTGTAGGTGAAGTTTGTTTCGAGTGGCACATCCACTGAAAGAAGTTGTTCTGTCTGCCAGGGCTTTCTTGCAGGGTATTTTCTACTCATCTTTATTTTAGAACTCCGAACATATTGACGACAAAAATGATAACTGAAGTGCTTGCAGATAAAATAGAAGCTCATTGACAGTTCTCAAGGCTGAGATTTACGTAATTCACATGCTCTGCTTCTAATTTCCAAATCAGCTCCAACTCCAGACAGTCCCATGATGCCTTATCCAGGCTTTCCTGAAACAGAGGCCAGACAGCGTCAGGAGAATAAAAAGCAGATTAATTTATTAAAGGTGCATTCAGGGCAGGCAGAGCCCACTCGAGAGGCTGCACCCAAAATGGGCCCCGAGTCACGAATTCTTCACATTTTGTAAATTCTGTCAATTCCCACATAGAGCCTCAACCCTCCAATCCCACCTTCAGGTGATGATGTCATTACCCCAAGCCTGCTCCCCCAATTTACTGTTATTTTCATATTTTGGGGCCCTGAGGCAGCCAAGTGTCCTTGGATTTGCCAACTGAGAGGAATTGTTTTGTCTAAAGTGCTGAAAACAGAGGTTTCAGAGGTTTTTAGCATTTTATATGAAGCCTAGAACTACACACCAGAGCTACAGATACATGAAGAACAGAGGATAAAAATTCTCAAGGCATCACCCAGAGCAATTCCCCAGTGCTGTGGCTGTCAGAGGAACCTTATGTCCAGGGTTAAGCCCCCGTTCATGTGACTTTTTGAGAACTGGGATGTTTTCCAGAGCCATTTGCCACGGTATTTGGAATTAGGTGTCTGCATCAAGCTACCCACTGGTTACACCTCTTGCAAATGTGCAAATGCAGTCCCAGCTGATGCAAAATGGATTATGGATGCCTATCTTGGATATCTAATACTGAAAGCTTGTCCTTGGGGAGCTCAGACAAGCATAAAGTCATATTAATAACTTTCTATCATCTTTCAGAGACGAAAACTTGAAGAGCATTCCCAGGGAAAAAAGAAAAAAAAAAAGAAAAGGACCTGAAGCATTCAAGAAACACTTTAAAACCAAGATTAGGAATGACAGGTTGTTCTCACAATCGTCTGTCAGCTCTCTGGAGGATATTCTGTCTTCTGCTTTTCATATCCATAAAAGCTCAGAGAGTGTAAATGGAAGGCTGAGAACAAGGTTTCCATCCCTGGGCTGTGGAAATCAGGAGTAACTCCAGTTTAGGAACCTCTTAAAAAAAACCAAAACAACAAAAACAGACCAAAGGGGGGGGGGGGGGGAGAGAAATATTCTATTTAACTGTAAAATAAAAATAAAAGGTTGTTCAGCAGAGCTCATATCTAATACAAATATCCACACAAACTTTGGTTTCTCCTGGGATGCTCCATATATCAGGAGTTTAACTCAAAATCCTGGTGCATTATTGATTGCCAAAACATTAAACTGCACCCCCTACTATTTGTTCAGGCTCCCAACCTCAGTGTCAGAGCAGCTGTGTCTCTTTAGAAGTTCATCAAGCTGTGCAAATTATGAAGATTTTCATATTTTAATATTAAGCCTTTCAATTCAGAAAATGGAGCACAGTTATTTCCGACGTGCAAAACTTCAGAAACAATTACTTTTCAGGAGTGGACCCTGCTTCAGACTGAGGCTGTCAGAATTGCCTGTGCAGCCTCTTGCTGTAATAGATGCGATATTCACACCCTAATTTCCATAAAAATAGGTTTTACAGAGTAACTGTTCTGGGATTTATTAGATTTTCCTGCAAAGCATTATAATTATCTCATACATCAACCATAACTAGTGCTTGTTATAAATGCCAGTTGCAATCATTCCCTGATTTTGTTGATGTTCTAAGAATATTAGAGTTATACTTCAGTTTATTGGGAGAAAAAATTAGTTCATATGATTACAAACTGTGCGCTCACTTCATTGTATTTAAATTAATGATAAACTTCAAACCCTTCAGCATTTTAAGTTTCACTGATGCAAAAAGTATCACACATATTAAATGTATTAATTAAAGAGCTCAGGGCTTTTTTAACACTCATTATTTCAGAAGTGTTTGGACAGTACAATGTCGAGTTTGGGAAAAACACAGAGCAAAAATATTCAAATTTTCCCGGTTATATGCAAATTGACAGGGAAATGTGCGCACCAATTATTCTAAGCAAGAGTTTGGACTAAATACCCTCCTTGTGTCCCTCTGAATGTGAATTATCCTATGATCTGTTTAATGTTCAGTCTCTGAAGGATTACACAAAAATCCAGCTCGAAGAGCTCAGTGCAGTAAATATCTTTGTGCTTAAAAATGGGGTGGATGCACTTGAGCAGCCCAGGAGTTCACAGCTGAATATTTAAAACCCAAGCAGGACAAACAGCTGCTCTCCATAAAAATGGATGGATTGTTTCCTTCTACAAATACCCTGAAATTTCAAATTCTTTTTCTGTTTGGCAGAGAACTCAGAAATCTTAGCTTTGTTTCTTCCTCTGTGGATTATTTCCATGAGTTTCTTGTAACTGCTGCTACTGGACAGGCTTCACTACTACTTGCACTACTTCAAGACTGAAATTTTGGGGTTATCATTAAATCTGTTCCACTAAAGGCAATGTCTACAGAAAAGTTACTTACTAACTTTTTCCTTTAAAAAAAAATAAAAAAATATATATATATACTTTGATTTTGGTCAAAATAGAAACATTTAATGAAATGGTTTGGGTTGGAAGGATCCAACTCAAGATTAAAGATTATAATACATAACAGTTAAAGATTATTTATTTCCAAACTACTTGCCATTTGAGGTTGAGACATTTGCAAACATTCTCTCTCTGATGGAAAAGCACTTAAAAGTACTAGAAAATGAAAGATATGAAGCAGGTAGAGAGAGACAGAAGGAAAAAATCTCCTCACTGTGGCAGTGATCAAACATTGGAATGGGTTGCCCAAAGAAAGCCTTGATGTCCCTGGTGTAGGACTGAAGTTTTCCCTGCTTTAAGCAGAAAGTTGAATCATCAGATTTTCAGAAGTTCATTTCTGCTTTTTTTCCTTTTCTCCTCTCATTTGGTTAACCTTGATTACATGTTGTTCTCTAGGTTAACATTCTCTGAAATAAAGGTTGATAAAGAATTAAAAGAAATTGTAAATTTAGTCAAATAACCAAATTCGCTCTTTGTCTTACTGGACCTGGCTGACCCCATTTCTTAGGTTCCCTCCCCCAAATTCTCCCAACTGAGATATCCTTCTACCATGAGATAAATATGTTTTTTTCCAGGAGGAAACAGGGATGGTAATCTCGGACAGAAACACTGTCAGAAGCTGAGATTCACAACTTTAGCACTTCCATTAAGCACAGAGCAGAAGCAAAACAAGGTGGAGAGGAGAAGAGGCCATAACCTGGTTTGTGCTTCCACCAAGCAATTTATAAATACTACATTCCTCGCAGAAAGGAGTGGAGAGTTTTCGAAAGTCTCAGAGGTAATTAGCCAGACAGGTTTTGGCACTTGATTGATTGCTTTTTGAAAAACATTAAAGCCCCCAGAGCTGCAACAAAGTTAAAAGCTTAGGTCTAGACATGAGGTCATCATTCTTCATTATCACTTTATGTGGAGAAATAAAAAAGCGATGCACTTGTGATTGAAACCGAAGCACCTATTGATATAACTCTGCACCATAAACCTCCCTTTCCCCTCTCTCTGCCATGTAACAAATTATCCTATTTACCAGACAGCTCTTCCAGGGGCTTCCTAACAGGTTCCTCACTGCAGCCTGAAGCCCAGCAAATTGAGCAAATACAGAATGTGAGTTTAATACACACTTGTTTGCTGGAGCAGAGCTGATGGATTGTTATAAATTGTACGCTTCCACAGTGTCCAAACAGTCGTGGATTATGAGAGGGAGAGCTGGGAGCCTGACATATGATTATTTATGTTCTCCAGCGCTGTGATCTCAGAAAAAACACAATTTCTGCACGGAAACCTTCCAAGGCTCCCAAAGCCTTGGAGAAAGCACCAGCAGTGGTTCATGAGGTGACCTCCAATCCAGACTGCACCCACAGCCCTGATGGGGATTGGGGCCTCAGCCCTGAAAAGCTCCCTGCTATATTTCAGATGGATGAAAAATCTACCCCTCGAAGCTTTTTGCTAATTTATCACACAAGTCTCCCAGGACTGCAAAAATGAGTGTAAATATTCCTGGTAACCAGGAGTTTAGGCATTGAGGGACCTGGGATAGGGGAAGGTGTCCCTGCCCATGGCAGGGGGGGGAATGGGAAGAGCTTTAAGGTCCCTTCCAAGCCAAAGCATTCTGGGATTCTGTAACCGTTTGATGAATAACACAAAATGAGTTCCTAGTTGAATCTGAGCCTCAAATTCATCGTGAATTCAATTTTCTTAGTTATCTCTGCAAGTGGTTGGATCCCCCATTCAAAACTTCCCCCCCCCTTTTTTTCTAATCCTTTCTGGCACAGTTCAATAGGAACCTGTTAAAGACTTCCTAATTTAATCCATCAGGTATAGTATCCATAATTACTTTAATTTGTTCTTATATGAAGACCATGAGACAATATTTACTGTGTATAAACAGTGGAAAACTGGAATGTGTCAGATTTTCAGAGCTCATCACCTGCAGCGACATGACATTGATATGACATTTGGTTCACAATATTGAAATTAAAACAATAGCTCCATGAAATACTTGAGGAATTATACTTTTAAATTGTTTTGTCTCAGACTCTCTCAGTGCCAAACCCATGTGGTTTTACTGCTGCTTTCTCACAGTCGCAGAAGTTATGGATATGCCAATGAGAGTCAGCATCAGCTAATGACAAACACCCTGATCTATCTCCCACCAACACAAAACTCATCCTTCTCACTTTTAAAACATTCCAGCTCCTAAATCAAATCCTGCTGTTGAACAAAACCGCTCAACACAGCGCTGGGGCTCTGCAGTATGGTACAGAGACACGATTTCAGTTCGATTTCCTCGCTCTGAGACGTCTGCAGGAGTGGGTTTGTACATGATTAGATTGTTAAAAAATGCAGCATTTTACCCTAATAGAGAATTCATAGAATTCGTTCGTTCTCAATAGTGTCGGTTGTTCCTTCACTGAATTTCCTTCTAAACCCTGCCTTCAAACCAACCACAATAACAAAAAATTGAAAAAAAAACCAAAAAACCCCCAAAATAAAAAGCAAAAACAAACAACCCCCCCCCAAAAAAAAAACAACAGAAAAAACCCCAAACCCACACACACCCAGACATGATAAACTGACTAGAAGTTGTTATGAAATATGTATCCGTTAAAATTTTTCCTTCTACAAGAATCTTGGAATACTCACGAGTGGAAAAGTAGGACTGGCCCAATTCCTCAGGAAGGCAGATGTACAGCAGGTTTGATGGAGAGAGGAAGTAGTCAGCTTTTATTACATGAAAAGGGGGGAAAAAAACCACCAAGGACTAAAGGAGAGAAAAATCTATAGTTGTATTTTCTGTGAAAAATTCGAATGACGGTTCCACTTTTAAATGTACTCACTACACCTATCAAAAAAAAAATTAAGAATAAAAGTTTCCTGAACATCTTGGGACTTGAAGTATTTAATTTCACAGCCAAGCCAGACTGATACTAATTCATATAAATCACAGCACAGCTTAGCAGAGAAGCCATTTCCAGGGATTGCCAAGATATGTCTCTTTCAAACTTTTGAAAACACTATTTCACTCCTCACATAAAAGTGACTGGAGAACCTGACTGAAAGTCCACCGGTTCCTTTGGTTGACTAAACCCCATTAATATATGGGGCCATTTACTTTGGTGAAAGCCACATTCTGGGCTTTGGACAGGAGGCTGATGGCTCCGTGGCTCTTCATATTTCACTTTATCACTGATTTTGTGCAAGTGGCAACAGCTGAGTGCCTGAGATTTGTTTCTTGATAATACCCACGATGAGCAATTTCAGCTGCTCCCTGGATTTTCTTTGCTGCAGCCATCACAATAAACTGTACTTGCAGTTCCCATAATATCACCTTTTTATTTTTTTGCCACCTCTCCCTCCAATGATTTGCACTACATTTAGCTCATCTCACGGCATTAATAACATTTCTACCTTAATGTGAGCCTGCTTGTCAAATCAAGGAAGAAAAATAACTACATGGGGTTTGGGTTGATTAAAGATAGTAAAACTCCAAGTTACAAAGGTGGGAGATCAATACTTTACGTGAAATCTGTGCTCTGCTAAATCCTGCTTCCAGCAAGGCTTTAAAAAGTCCATCTAAAGCCTGGCCCAGCGCAGGCTCTGCCCAGGTAGCTTTTGTCTCTAAATATTAACACAAATTGGACAAGACATGTCCAATGCCTTGCACATATTTGAGTGTCTGCCTGGAGCCTGCATATGATTTATTGCAGGGAAGAGAAGCCTTTGCCTCATCCTAAAAAGGGTGAGAGTCTCTTAGTGAGTGTCTGCGAGGAAATGCTCCAGATCTATTCAGATTTCATATGGAAATCAATGTTTATTAACAGGAACCTCCAATCTGGGAAAAACAGGCAAGAAACATCAGCCAATCAGGTTGTTTCAAGAGGAAAGAGGAAAAGCTGGAGAATGGTAACCCTATGGCTATTTTACCTTTTTTTTTTCTTTTTTTTTTTAAATACCTCTTTCCTTTGTAAAAGGATCCTTCAATTTCAGTCCCTCCAACTCAATCACAGTGTTCTTTCCCGAGATTTCTCCAAGAATTATGCGAGATTGGAGAGAGAGGAGGGACCCTCATCAACCAGAGGCAGACTTGCTCAGACTGCATCCCCCTGCAGCAGGAGTGGCTGCCCGTCCTCCTCGGGCTGGGCTGTGAAAAAACATTGTTAAAAATAGGGACAAATTCACAGAGAGAAGACACAACTGCCAGTGCACTAAAGAAAGAACATTAAAAAATGAGGAACAAACTCTCTGAGTGAAGACACAACTTCCAGTGCACTAAAGAAAGAACATTAAAAAATTAGGACCAAACTCACAGAGAGAAGATACAACTTCCAGTGCACTAAAGAAAGAACACTAAAAAATGAGGGACAAACTCTCTGAGAGAAGGCACAACTTCCATTGCACTAAAGAAAGAATATTAAAATATAGGGACAAACTCACAGAGAGAAGACACAACTGTATAGGGCACTAAAGAAAAAACATTAAAAAATGAGGGACAAGCTCACAGAGAGAAGACACAACTTCCAGTGCACTAAAGAAAGAACATTAAAAAATGAGGGACAAGCTCTCTGAGAGAAGACACAACTTCCAGTGCACTAAAGAAAGAACATTAAAAAATGAGGAACAAATTCTCTGTGAGAAGACACAACTTTCCAGGGCACTAAAGAAAGAACATTAAAAAATGAGGGACAAACTCTCTGAGAATAGACACAATTTTCCAGGGCACTAAAGTTCTTCCTGGGCTCTGGTTCGGCTTAAACCCAACTCCAGCCCCTCACCCAGAAGAGCTGATGCTCTCACTCGCTGTGATGATGCAAACTCTCTCCTCTCCCTCCCCTTTTCCTCATTCTGCACTTTTCCTATGAAGAGCTCCCCTCTAGGTGCCACCTGAGGAGATAATTCACCTCCACAAGTCTGTGCCATTATTTATTGACATCCCCACTTAGAACTGCCCTCAGAGAGGTTTCTGAGTGTCCCCAGGAACTTGGGAGATTCAGGAGCACCAGATTGTTCTTCCAAGGTCACAGGCAGAGGATGTAAAAGGCCTTCAGCATCTCCCAGAGATGTTGATGCACAGGATTTTAAATTGATGAGACGGGCACCTCATTATATCCTGATGTGATGGCTCTGAAGGGGGGACAAGGCAGGGCTGACCTCAAGGGGTGTTCAGAGGTCTCATTTCTGACTGGGAGAGGGACAGGCAGTCCTGTTAAAATTAAAATGCAATTGGGTGTAAAACGCTTCAAGAAACAGACATTTACCCAGGGTGATTGTCACACGTCCCAAGAGCTCCAGCAGGACTTTGTGGGGATTACACTCAATGCTATGGAAGTGTCCCTACAGCATAAGGCAAAGGGGCTGCTAATATTATTATTATTATTATTATTATTATCATCATCATCATCATTATTATTATTATTATTTTGGTTAATCATGACATAAATATCCTGAGTGCAAACTGTGAGTGAACTTGGTCATTCTACTCCAATTCAAGTTCTTCAGCTCTAAGAGATGCACAGAAGAAAAAGTACTAAAAAAAAAGGAAGAACAAAAAGGAAGAAAAAAAAATCTTGAAAAAAAATCTTAAAAAAAATCTTAACTCTTCTGGCAAACTGATAAAACTGAGATTTGCCAGGGAGAGGGGGGGAAACAATAAAAATTGCCTTTAACTGGGAATTCAAAAAAGAATTTAAAAAAAAGAAAAACAAGGCAAAAATATCTTGATATTTGGGGAACAATTGAGAACATTTTAGTGGAAGGAATACACTTTTTTGTGGAAGAAAAAAACATGATTTCTAGTAAAAGCTGTCTTGCCTTGACTCAGGTGGCACCACTGTCTCCGGAGCTCATAACAACCGTAAATTAAGGGAGTTTACAAAACCTTTAACTACAGAACTCATTCAATTTAACGTTCTTATCTCCTTCTCTTATTTCTCTGCTCCCAATAGATGGCTGAGAAAACAGTCAAGATGGTTTCACTGTACAGCCACTATTTTTTAAAGATGGAACATTTAATAAAAAACACTGTGGTTGCTTTGTGTGTCCTGGCTATGGAAACAAAGGAAAGAAATCCCAGCTTTGAACCAGAGGATCCTGGTTCAGATACACAAAGGAATCTGGAGCAGTTCCCTGCTGCTCAAAAATGCAGGTCCATTTTCAAAATTTAACCATCAGACATTGAGGTTTTGCTCCTAAATTAATTTTCTAATGTAATTAAAATGTAATTAATTTAGTTTTTGTTAAATTTGAGCTACTTACATCATTTCATGTAATTTTATCATTATGTATTTCACATTATTCTTAGTCTTTCTTATTTATTCAGTCAAAATATTTTTTCCTTAAAAAAGTGCCGAAGAATCCAGTGAATCACATGGATAAAATACTGAGATAAAAACCAACTGTTCTTCATGTGTGAAACAACCTATTTCTGACATGCAAAATTTGAGCTGAAAACCTGTTGAAATCTGACTTGAAACAGTTGTCAGCTCGAAACATCTGAAACAATTAATTCAAAGCTTAATTTTATTTAACAACATTATGACCTAAAGGAGCTATTATTCCTAATTGTTTTATAATTTAACTATTCTACCCTGCTCGTGCTTGGTTCTGTTAGCACCAAATCTGAAGTGAGATTATAATTGATTGAATTTTAAATGTCAACTGTCTTTATGAAGCAAACATCTCCTGAATAAGAACAAATATTAATGAGAAATTGCATCCAAAAGGGGGAGCTTAGGGGTTGTTATTTATTTTGATTTAAAATCGGGTTTCTGAGAGGAATTCCGCTATGGATAAGAGATGAAGTGAGGGATGTGGATGGAGCCAGTGGGGTGGAACCAAACCCTGATCCAAACTCTCTGAAGAGTCAGCACACAAAGGAGAAGCAAGGAGTTGATTGAATTCCTATGAAACCCAACAGAAACCCTGCAGGAAAAGACAAAAACACCAGTGCAGAGACCACTGCAGTGCCACAGAGAGAGAATCAAATCTGCCCTGAGCTGCCCGGGCAGTGGTGGCACAAACCTGGGGTTGGGTTCAGGTAAAACTCTTCGACTTCCGCAGGAGATCGTGCAGACCTGAACTCACCTGTGCGGCTTTTCCCGTCCTTCCCTGGTTCTCACAGCAGCCACCACGGCAAGGGCTGAGCTCTGCTGGGCATTTCTGGGGGCAAAGTCTCCCCATTCATACGTGGAGAGGACAGGAATTCCAGAGGAGGAAGAGCTGCTGGAAAATAATTCACAGAATCCCAGAATGCCAGGATGGTTTGGGTTGGAAGGGACCTTAAAGCCCATCCAGTTCCACCCTTGCCATGCCAGGGACACTTCCTGCTGTCCCAGGCTGCTCCAAACTGTGTCCAGCCTCACCCTGGACACTGAACAATCCCAAGGATTTAGGGAATTTGAGTCTCCTAGGGCAAGTGGATGAACAGTGGAGTTTGACATGGTCCAGAAGAGCACGGAGGATTTTTAAAAGTTTTCTTCCCTCTCCCAGGTGCACCAAAGCCCCAGATGCGCTAAATCTGTTTTACTGATTCATGATATTACTGCTCTTTGGGCTGAAGAATAAACTCATTAACGGCTCTGGTGAAAATGTTCTCTCCCAACCCAAAATAAATCCCAGGAATTGGATGGGCCTTGGAGCAACCTGGTCCTGTGGAAGGAGTCCCTGCCCTTGGCAGGGGTGGAATCAAATGCGTTTTAAGGTCCCCTCCAACCCAAACCATTCTGGGATTCTGTGAATTAATATTTATTAAACAAACCAACCAAAAAAAACCCCACACAAACCCACCAGTATCAGACAATGATGTGATAATATCCCAGAGTAGCTCCAGTGAAAATCTGTAAACATTTAGACATCCCCTATCAAAGCCTTTTTGCCTGGAAGAAATACTTCAAAGGAAATTGTGGAGTTATATGCATAATGTGAATGTATTTATTTATTTCACAGTAATAAAAGTATGATTCGAGCAGAAAACAAATGTGAGGAGGATTTTAGAAAGCATCTACAAGGTAATTTTAAAACTATTTTGCCTCGAGCATTAAGAATTAAGAAGCCTGAAAAAAGCAGGGGATTGTTGGTTTCATCACCTTCTTCCTTTCCAAAGGGCTGTAAAAAATGAGGGCTATTGAAGAATATTGAATTTCTAACACAGAACAGCATAATCTATCATGCACCAGAATGTTATCGCATTTTCCAGCATAATTATAAACTTGAAACTGGGAATATATTGAGATATCTGAGCCAAGTGGAGTCACTACCTGATCCTATCAGAGGGATGTCTTTAAAAATTACAAGTCTTAATTAAAAAATTATTGTCGCTTGCCTAGAAGGNAGCTACTTACATCATTTCATGTAATTTTATCATTATGTATTTCACATTATTCTTAGTCTTTCTTATTTATTCAGTCAAAATATTTTTTCCTTAAAAAAGTGCCGAAGAATCCAGTGAATCACATGGATAAAATACTGAGATAAAAACCAACTGTTCTTCATGTGTGAAACAACCTATTTCTGACATGCAAAATTTGAGCTGAAAACCTGTTGAAATCTGACTTGAAACAGTTGTCAGCTCGAAACATCTGAAACAATTAATTCAAAGCTTAATTTTATTTAACAACATTATGACCTAAAGGAGCTATTATTCCTAATTGTTTTATAATTTAACTATTCTACCCTGCTCGTGCTTGGTTCTGTTAGCACCAAATCTGAAGTGAGATTATAATTGATTGAATTTTAAATGTCAACTGTCTTTATGAAGCAAACATCTCCTGAATAAGAACAAATATTAATGAGAAATTGCATCCAAAAGGGGGAGCTTAGGGGTTGTTATTTATTTTGATTTAAAATCGGGTTTCTGAGAGGAATTCCGCTATGGATAAGAGATGAAGTGAGGGATGTGGATGGAGCCAGCGGGGTGGAACCAATCGCTGATCCAACCTCTCTGAAGAGTCAGCACACAAAGGAGAAGCAAGGAGTTGATTGAATTCCTATGCAACCCAACAGAAACCCTGCAGGAAAAGACAAAAACACCAGTGCAGAGACCACTGCAGTGCCACAGAGAGAGAATCAAATCTGCCCTGAGCTGCCCGGGCAGTGGTGGCACAAACCTGGGGTTGGGTTCAGGTAAAACTCTTCGACTTCCGCAGGAGATCGTGCAGACCTGAACTCACCTGTGCGGCTTTTCCCGTCCTTCCCTGGTTCTCACAGCAGCCACCACGGCAAGGGCTGAGCTCTGCTGGGCATTTCTGGGGGCAAAGTCTCCCCATTCATACGTGGAGAGGACAGGAATTCCAGAGGAGGAAGAGCTGCTGGAAAATAATTCACAGAATCCCAGAATGCCAGGATGGTTTGGGTTGGAAGGGACCTTAAATCCCATCCAGTGTCACCCCTGCCATGGCAGGGGTGACACTGGATGGGATTTAAGGTCCCTTCCAACCCAAACCATCCTGGCATTCTGGGATTCTGTGAATTAATATTTATTAAACAAACCAACCAAAAAAAACCCCACACAAACCCACCAGTATCAGACAATGATGTGATAATATCCCAGAGTAGCTCCAGTGAAAATCTGTAAACATTTAGACATCCCCTATCAAAGCCTTTTTGCCTGGAAGAAATACTTCAAAGGAAATTGTGGAGTTATATGCATAATGTGAATGTATTTATTTATTTCACAGTAATAAAAGTATGATTCGAGCAGAAAACAAATGTGAGGAGGATTTTAGAAAGCATCTACAAGGTAATTTTAAAACTATTTTGCCTCGAGCATTAAGAATTAAGAAGGCTGAAAAAAGCAGGGGATTGTTGGTTTCATCACCCTCTTCCTTTCCAAAGGGCTGTAAAAAATGAGGGCTATTGAAGAATATTGAATTTCTAACACAGAACAGCATAATCTATCATGCACCAGAATGTTATTGCATTTTCCAGCATAATTATAAACTTGAAACTGGGAATATATTGAGATATCTGAGCCAAGTGGAGTCACTACCTGATCCTATCAGAGGGATGTCTTTAAAAATTACAAGTCTTAATTAAAAAATTATTGTCGCTTGCCTAGAAGGTGACTTCCAATGTGACTGAAAGATTTAGAACCCTTCGCCTTTCACTGATGGGAAGATGTTTTCCTTAGGGTATTTTTCCTCCAACTCTTGCACTTTGAATTTTTGGAATGATGTCAACGGGAGAAGAAGCAAAGGGAAAAGAGGTCGATTGCAAAAAACAGGGGAAGTTAAAAATGAAAATATAAGAAGAGTTTGGATATCAGTTTGATTTTAAATTAAGATATTTTAGAGGGTTTGAGATTCCTTTTTCTAAGTGCCTGAGGGCAAGAAGAAAGTTTTCAGCACATTTGTTGCAGACCACAACATCAAATGAGTCAACTTTTTAAAGAATAATTTATTTTAAACCAGGGACATTTTTATGTTACTTGTTAACCTGCATAACTCACTGATTGGTCTCTGCAGCAATTACCACTAGTTGTTGGTGTCCATTAACCATTTAAGAAATATTTTTAAAGTATATGAGGTGAAAATATTAATAGAAAATAATCTGAAGTGCCATAAATAGTGCAGATTTTTTTGAGCTATCTGACAGACTGAATCATCTCTGATGCACACCAAGGACTTAGCAAAAGCCCTAAAATTATCTTCCACACCCCTGACTTCAAATCTTCCAAAACAGGACAGAATTCACACCAAAAATGGAACTTTTCTTTCAGATTCCTGATTGACACAAAGCTGCCTTCAGACCTTCACTGGGTACAAAAACGACGCTGGGAACTGGTGCGAATTGTGGAGGAGGAGAAAAAATTTGGGGCAGGGCAGAAAAACTCACCTATCTGAACTGATCTTCATCTCCTTCTTAAATTTCTGGTGATTCTTCTGAGCACACAGCTCTCCTTCAGCCAGGAGAGCATTTTCCCTTCGCCCCTCGAATTTAAGAGTCAATTACTGCCACAACACCACAGAAAAGGCTTTTATCATAGTCCTGGCCGGGTGCTAAATGAATCCTCCCTCTCAAAACTCTCCCTGGCATCACGGCATCCTTTTAATTCCCTCCTGGCCATCATAGATCACGGGAAAACCCCAGTGACTTCCCAAGGACCCGTTAAAGAGTGAAGGAGCCTCGTGCCCGGCCACCTCCGGTTTCTCAGCCCCATTAATTCCCCGTGGTTCTCCCCCAGTGAACACAAGGACCTGGTTATAATCACAGCCAGCTTTGGGAATGTGCATTATCCCCGTTCTCCCCTCGTGAGGAAGGCACTCCCAAATAGCTGTGCCATTTTCCCCTAACAGCCTCACATTTCACTTAAATTTAATTTGTTACCTGCTGTCTCTCTCGGAATCTTTTCTGCATTGCTGCCCTCTGTCCTGCTCTCCCGTATTTTATTTCTGCTCGTTATTCTTTTTTTTTTCCTGCCCCTCGAGAGAAATGCCTTGCATTTATCCACTTCCAGACACAAACCCCTCGATTTAATCCAATGTTCTGAACTCTCCTGATTTTTCCGTGCTCCCTCCCTTCTCCTGCCCTTTGCCAGCAATTTACCTTGTAGCTTTTCCAGGACAAAACTTGTTTGGTTTTCCTTTAGTTCAAGTTCTCGGCCATTAATTTCACTGATTGGAAGGAGGGATGGGAAGGTAATGAATCTGAGTGAGAATCAGATAAACTTCCTATTGATTTTGGGTTTTTTTTTTCAGGAAGTCTTTACTCTCTGGTCACCAAGGGCAGTGGCAAACAGGATGAGAAGTAGGGATTGGTGATGGATTTCTGATGGCAACGGTGTAGGAAGGAACACAGATATTTCCCAGACCATTTCCATTCTCTAGCAGCTCGTGAAGGGAGAGGAGAAATCAAAATGTAAAAAGAGGTTTATATGGAAATTTGCAAGTGGCTGATTCTATCTGCCTTCTGACACAGCTGGAAAATAAACCTAATTTCCCATCTATGGATTATGTGGAACAGACTTTTAGGAGCTGCTCTGAAAGAGGTTCTAATACTGATAAGCAAAAAAGATGGGAGAAGAAATGTACTCCCTTTATTACCCTCATTTTAGTATTCACCCTCTCAGTGATAATCTCAACAAGGCCCTTTCTATTTAGTTATTAACTCCCTTTCCAACGGGATACAGTAAAACAAAACAACAAATAAGGAATAAAGATTCCATGGGGATATTGGTAAAATTTATAAACGATATGGAAATGAAAACTCCACAAAATTTGATTTTTTTACTGCATGCCTGGGACATTTCAACAGCAGATCAAGTAGAAATGAACACTCTTGGCAGTGCACAAATATTCCTTCACAGCCTCACTCAATGATTTCAATGTACTTTACTTTTTTTTTTACTTATTTCCTGCAAAATAAGGAATTATTTTATCTACTTAATTTCTTCTTAATTAAATGGCATTGTCTTTCCTTCAATGATGTATTTTCTATTTTAGAGATGCAGAAAATAAGACTGGGGAAATGTCATCTCTTATGGAAAAGTCTTTGACTCTCTGGAACTACCCTAATGTTTGACTCTCTCTCTACTTAGTTTTGTTCCAAAATGAGTGATTTTCCCCCCCTATTTCTGAAGAAAACTTCAGGACTGTTTTTAGTTCCCGCTCTGACTTTTCACCGTGTTTATTCAGGTATTTCAACTACCTTTGCAAGGGGTTGCAAGGCAGGGAATCCTCCATCCATCTCCATCGAGGGTGGGCTTTGCCACGGCCTCCTGCACCCATCCATCCTCATCCCTGGCAGCAGTGGGAGTTTCCACTAGTGCAGCACAAAGAAAAACAAAAATCCCACCCTGCTGGAAGCATTTTCTGCAGAGCTTTGCAGCCAGGAGCCTCCTGAGGGTGTGTGTGATGTGAAGGAGAGGCGGTGATGCTGCGGGAAGGGCACTCTCCGTCAGGGGAATCCAGGGAATCACTCAGCTCCTCTGGCACTCTGAAATAAGCAGCAACAAAGCCTCAGTTCCCTGCTTTACACAGTTTGTAGGATGCTTTGATATACTGAGATGCACTCGGCTACAATTCCCAGTAGCGACGGAAAAACCTCTGCGAAGAATAAATTATTAGCACAGACACTTCCCTGAGGCTCCTTCATGGAAAATGCTGCCGTGTGTGGACATCACCTGCAATAAAGGTGATGCTTTTCAACCCGGGATCCTCACAGAACCAAAGAGACAATTAAATATGAACACTGTTCCAATGGTGACTTGAGCCCTTCAATGAAATAATCAACTTTTGTCAAACCACAAAAAAACTAGCAACACTCGAAGTCTATACCTTGGTATAGACTTAAACAGAAAATATATTTTCCCTGAGGAATTTCTACTGGAGAGAGCAGGGCTGACTTACCAAGGAGAGAAGTCACCCCCCTCTCTGCTGCTGCAGAGGTTTAGATCTCTTCCTCTGCCTGGATTGTTTTCTTCTAAAGATTTTTCCTGCAAAGGGAAAAAAAAACCCAAGAAAGATGTCTCCATAGATTGATTAATAATGTTGTTAAGCTCATCTGGCAACACTTTATCCTCTGTAAAAGACAGGTGCCCTTTGGAGAGAAATATTCCATTCTTTTTCCCTTTCTCCCTTTTTTTTCCCCTCTGTACAAGCTCTGCCATCTCAGGAAAGCGAGTGCTTTGTCTTAATGGCAGTGATTGTCTGCTCTGGGAAGCCCTGGGACGACAGAAAACCGAGGATGGGAGATGGAGAGAAGCACAGAGAGAAGTTTTACTGTTTTTAAGGGCCTGGGAAAGGCTCCCTGCACTGTGAAAGTGTCAGTCCTGGGACACACACAGCGCTGCCGCAATTATGAGACTGAAACTGGGAAAAACTGGCAATTTTAGTGAAGCCTCCAGCAAATTAATGGGCCAGAGAGCTCCAGCTCAGCCTCAGGCAGTGCTTAGCATCGATTTACCAGCTCTGGGATGAATATTGACCTGTATGAATAACCCCTTCACCTTCAAGCAAGTCTGCAGCAAAGCTCTCCTTTGCTAAGTCAAATTAAAAATTCACAATACCAGACACTAGAACGACTGGCTGGATTGTCCCAAACAGATTTTGAGCAGCCGGAAGCTTTATAAATAGAATATTAGAAACTGGCTGCTTGAAATAATTAAACCCCACTCTCCCATAGCCCAAGCAGAGCTTTGAAAATGTCAATTTGCTGAGCTTTGTGTTGATCTGCAGGGAAAGCAGAGCGTTGGGTGTGCAGATCCAAGGCCCTAACCCATTTCCTATGGAGCAGGAGGTGAAATATTTGTGTTTTTCCTGGTGTGTGAGCTCTGAACTCGCCCAGCACAGGGCAGACCCTGCTCTGGAGCCCCTCGGGTGCTGCAGGGCTGAGCTTTGGGCTCCTTGCAGGGGGAGCTCACTAAAACCCCCGGCACTGATTTGGGAGCTGGATTCCAGCAGGAATCTCCACACATTCCCCGAGGCTGATGGGAATCTCTCAGGGCCCTTCTGAGCCAGCAGTGACACTGCTGAAGTTTCTTTTCAAGGAGTGATGGATTTTGCAAGCAGCTCAGAGGGAAAAAAAGCTTCGGTTTCCTCCCTTCCTTCACCTTTGTCCATCGTGTTGTTTGGGCTGCAATGAGTGAAGAGAAGATTAAAACACCTCTTATTAATCTCCCACCTCTCACCAGTGATTTAATGTTTTACAAGGCTGGCTAGTGATTGCTGATAAGGTGCTGGGGAACATGGCAGCAGCCTTTTCCATTTGAATTAAACACATCCTGCTTTCCATGACTGTCAGTAACAAAAATGAACTGAAGAACACTGAGATCTATCGGGATTTTCCTTTTTACAGTTAATATCTGCTGTCATTACTCAGGGGCAATGACTTTTGTCATGTGGGGCCTGTGGAGAGACGCACCCTGACAGGGATGGGGAATGGGAGCCGTGGGGCTGGAAAGGAAAAAGGGATTCTGTGCTCCTGAGGGCTGATCTCGAGATAAAGCAAAAATAATGCAGTTCCAGATAACAATGGGGATTCAAAGAACAAAGAGAAGTAATTAAAAAACTACAATTGTAAGTCAAGGAGAAATATTAGAACATATAAACTATCATCAACTTCTTCTTTTCAACACCTTGACAAGATCTACACCCCTGCTTTGGAGCTGAGAGGCTGAAATCACCATCGAAACCATTTCCAACCAAACCTTTGGATGCTGTGGGACACGACAGGGAAATGATGCATTGACTTTATCTAAGGCGCTGGTATTTATGGTCTGGTCTTCTGAAGCAGAGATGAATTCAGGGAGTTTTTCAAAGAGAGAGCTGTAGAGTTGGTAATCTTGCTGCTGAACAATATGAAGTGGTTGGCACTGGAGCCATTCCAGAACAATCAGCATTTTTCCTCCCTTCAGTGAAGGTTTTTTGAACAACAAACCACCTTACAATACAACTGACAGCTGTCCCAGTGCTGCAGACTGCTCACACTGCAGCACCTCCACCAGCCCATGAATATTCAGAATATGTTCTGGGGATCATTTTGATCTCCTTTTAGCTGAGAGAATACTTTACATTGAAATTCTGCTCCTGAAATGCAATTTTATTTGTGTTTCACCAGTAAGCCCTACCCAAGATCTATCCCACCGAGCCCTGTGCTACCTAACTAGGGAATATGGATGAGGTTATCCCTGATTACCTTCAGTGGGAATTACAACACAAAGTGGTGTAGGAGGCTCTGCACTCAAATTTCCACGGCCCAACTCTTGCACGCCAGTCACGGACTGAACTGCTTCCCTGAGCATAAAGTATGGGATTGCTCCAACAGAAGCTGTTAGCTTGAATGGAATGTTTCAACAAGATTAGTCTCTTTACCTGACTCTCTAATGCCTTTTCTTTTTTCCATAACGTGTCAGAGAAAAGTGATGTACAATTACCGCGTCGTGTGGTGAGTGAGCAGTGTTTCTCCAAAGGAATGATCAAAAGCATTTCTCCTTTCCCTCCTCCTGCTTCTGGCCAGGCTTGCAGCAGTAATGAAGCCTATCATAAGCAGTGATTTGTCCAGAGAGCACTGAAGGTTAAAAATCACATCTAAGGTCCTTTCTGAAAGTCCTTTTCGGTCACATTTGACAAGGAGGCAACAGGCCCTACATGCCTGAGCACTCTGCCCTGTCCCTGTTTCACCCTCCCAAAGGCTCTGATCTGTGCCTGGGGTTTCACCTCCCCTCCAGATGCCAGCAGGGGCTGTAGGGTGCATCCTATATCTGAAAAAAACCTGTGCCTGGAAAGCCTTCCACCCATCACTGCTGCATATTTTTATATTTTTATATTTTTTTATATTTTTATATTTTCTGCATTTAAATCCCGGAATGAGGATGGAGCATTTGATAGCAGATCATTTCACCTGAAATTACGTCTGAATTAACACTACTTCTCTTTGCTCCTGGTGTTATGATCACAGGCAATGACACTGGAACATTTTGCCATCAGAATTCGGTGTCGCTTTAGACCTGAGGTGTCACACAGAACTCCTCAGACAAAGCTTTTCAGGAGGAAAAGCCAGGAAACATCCAGGCTGATTCCATGATGTGACACAAACCATTG
>VZTX01017016.1:0-17032 GCA_013400915.1 Pardalotus punctatus
AAAAAACCCACCCCAAAAACCAAGAAAAAAAGACCAAACCCAAAAAACCAAAACCAAAACAACAACAAAAAACACCAACAAAAAACCCCAAGAAACAAAACCCAAAAACCAGTCAAACAAACAGAAAAAAAACCCCAAAAAACCCAAAACCCCCAAAAAAACAAAGCAAGAAGGTTGGTTGGGTTGGTTTGGTTTTTTTCCCCCGTAAGTACTTTCTACTATATGCATTTCAAGCATTTTAAAATCTCTGGCTCTTTTCCTCTTTGAATTCAGAGAACTTTTGTCTGAGGTGGTAAAATCACTGGCTAGCTAAGCCTGTTATCTAGTAGAAGAGGATTAGTTTTCTTTTGATTATGAGAATTACCTTATACAGAGCATTTGACAGAGGCATGTTTTTCCTGCCATCAGCCATGTTTTTCACCATGAACCTATTTAACCACAAGACAAGATTTTATTTACTTGTTTTCTCAGAAGATACATGAAAAGGATTTTAGAACTTGGTTCTCCCTGGGTTTCTAATAAAACTTTCTGTAGAAATTTCAAATACTGGACAGAAACGTCTTTTTGGCTTAGCCTGAGCAGGCAGGAAAGTAGCAACTCTACCAAAGACAAAGGCAAAATGCCGGTTTCTTACTACAGCAAAAAATGCCCTCTGAGCTGGTTTCTGACCTCTCCCACTCCAGATTCACTTCAGGTCTTCAAAAGAGTCCCTTTGGATTTTTACCTGTGTGAAGGAGTTTCTTTCCCCAGTATTACAAAATGCGAATTATCTCTCTAACTCGGTTTGTCATGAATTGGGTCCAGAAAGTTGGCAGTTTCTCACCTGTCTACGGTTTCCCAAACCTGGACACCCCAGTGCAGAGGCCCTCTCTGTGTGGCTCTCTCGCAGCTCACACATGTCAAGAGGAGGTGAGTGAGACTCTCTGGAGCATGATTCATTCTGTCTTGAAGCACAAGCATAGATCAGTTCAGAATCGTAGCCTGAGTCTTTATCTTAAATAAATCACAGTCTGAGTCTCTACTTGGACCACACTGGTGATTTCAATGGTTTGGTCCAGATGTGGGTGTCACACCACAAAAGTCCTCGGAGAGTGTTCACAGCCCTGATGTCCCTGAGGACCTGGACCTGGGGTATCCCCACTCCTCACAGCCCAGGACACCATTTCAGCCCCTGAGGGTGAGGAAGAGGTTCCAGCCATCCCCTCCAGTGAGATGGGGACAGGGGCTGGGGACACATGGACTGGCAAGTGTGCCTGTTAGGAGCTGGAAGAGGATCAGTGTCATGGCTTGTCCTGTGGAGAGGTGCTGCTGTCCTGACAGTACAGACAGTGGCTGAGCTGCAGGGATGAGAACTCTCTTTCTCCTGCAGCCAGTGCTGCCAGCCCTCCTCAGGGTGGCTGCAGGAGCCTGAGCCCGAGTGGCTGCAGGGCAGCAAGAGAACAGACAACTGAGCTGCTGTACCTCAGGACTGCATTACTCAGATAATATGACAATATAGAACACTTGTAAATACCTAATCTGAAGAAGGAACCTGAATCTCCACCTGTAGCCATATCTATTTAAATGGATTCCCCAGTGCCTCTCATTCTTGTTGAGATGTGGGATAACCTATTACAGCATCTGTACTATCACACTGTGTAGAGCATTCTCATACCTTGAGCATAAAAAGTGCCTTAAAAATGTAAATATATTCTATATCTGATGTTAATATCATATTCTTTCAGCTAATGGAGGACTTTTGCAGTGCCCATTTAATTTCTGTAATGTTAACTTTCTAGGCAAATTTAGCTATGGTACAAAGGTTTTATGTTGAAAAGGATTTTTCCTTTTAATTTCTTCCTGTTCTCCCTTTGCAGCAGGAGGTCTATTCTGTAGTGCATGTTGTTCTCTGGAATAGTCTCACTCCAGGCTACTGGTAGCTGTAGACAAAGAAATGACCATTTTCTCCAGGGTTCATTGTGATGGACAAATTTATTTGCAGTGCATTGCCTGAAATGTATTTAGCCAGTTAAGTTTATTTTAATAATTAGGAAATATTTACCTACTCTGCCTTGACCGTCTGAGGGCAGTGTCACCTAATACTTGCTGGAAGTGATATGCCTAGTCACTGCAAACCCTCTGCACTGCCCCCATCCTCTAAGGCTGTTATCCAAAACTGTCAGACATCAAAAAGAACCTCCATGTATCTTAACTATATCTTGGATTAGGATATATTTCACTTACTCTGTGGGCCAGAGTGTCTAATTGCTGTAAGTCTTTATTGGCACTGAATCAATTTTGGGGCATTCTACCTGATTTTTCTGTCTAGACCTGAATCTACATGGACCCATGACTGGCCTTCAGGTCAGAACTCTCACAGACATCCAGCACAGATTACTGGAAAGTGGTTTTTGCATGATGGAGTTTATGTTTGGCTAGAGGATGATCCTGAGAAGAATATCTGGTTTTACAGACTTCAAGTGACAAAGAATCTACAGCAGTCTTTGATAAATTGTTCCATAGGCAATCAACCTTGCTGTTAAAAAGTTCCATCCTGTCTTAGGCTAAATATGTTTAATAAGTTCACATTCCATTGGATAATCAGTTAGTCTGAATAAGATGTCCTTCAATTAATTTTCTCTTTTTTATTAATCCTAAGTGTATATTGTGGAGAATGGCAAACCACCAGACCCTCTTTTGGAGGTTTCTATTGATTACATGCTTGCAGGAATCGCTTTCTTTTCCTTTAATTCTATCTCATCCTGAAACAAAGCCTTCTGTATGTGGTCAAAACAGGAGTTTTGGGTAGGAAGAAATGAGAGATCCTGTGGAAGGGCCATCAGTGAGAAAAGAAAATGGAGCTTCTTAATTCTTTCCAGATTTCTTCCTCTGGACTAAAGGTGCATAGGATGGGGATGATGGGAAAACATAGGAGACAACGCAATGGTGGTAGTTTATCCCAGTTAAGAACCTGACCTTGTGGTTATGCTTTATACCACCTAGCTGTGGACAGCTGAAGAGTGGCTTGATTTTGTTTCAACGCACATAGGTGATGACATAGAAGATATATTTATATAGACATACTTCATAGTCTTCCTTGTCTTGCCTGGAGTTCTTACACAAACACTACACAGTTACAAGTTCCTCTTTAAACTATGATGGAAACCTTTGCAATGTGATTTCTTCTAGAGGGAAATGGCAGACTATAGTGATTTTGGGGAGCTAACAACAGAGTTAAAGTAATGAGGCAGCACCCCTGGATCTTTCTCTAGCAACAGAGATACTAGGTGGGCAGGTTCTAGATAAATGTCAAATAATCAAGGATAATTTTGGCAGAAATGTATAAAAAACCCTAAAGGCTTCCATGATCAACACAGTAATCCCAGCATGTTAGGAGTTTGTTCACCATCTTAAAGCACTAAATGTAAGGATTCCTTCTTTCATGATTGGTGCTGAGAAAGCTGAATATTGACAGTAAAAGTATAGTGGTCACTGAAATTCAGGCATTCAATTAAATACCAGTGTACCAAATGAGTGTTAATGGTTGTTTAGGCACCAGTAACCAGCTCTGGGCATAAAGGACTGAAGAAATACACTGAAGAACAACTTTGAAAACGCAAAAATTTTCTGGAAATTTGCCCTCATTGCTGTCACTGCCATGATCTCATTGCAATTACAGAGACATGGTGGGATAGCTTGCATTACTGGAATGCTGTCAGGGACAGCTACATGCCTTTTTTAGGAAAGGTAGGCCAGCAAGGCAAGGTGGTGGATCTGCTTTTTAAGTGAGAAAGCAACTGGAATGTATCCAGCTCTGCCAAGGGGTGGATGAAAAATGAGTCAAGATCTTATACGTAAGAATTAAGGGGCAGGCTAACATGGGTGACACTGCTGCATTTGCTACAGGACATCTGATCATGAGGAAGAAGATGAGGCCTTCTACAGACAGCTGGAAGCAGCCTCATGGTCAGAAGCCCTCATTATTGTGAGAGAATTCAATCACCCTGCTCCAAGACAACACAGTGAGGCACACACAGGCTGTGCCTGCAGAGCACTGATGATAATGCTTTGGCACAGATGGTGGAGGAGAAAATGAGGAGACATGGGCTGTGGGACCTTGTAGTAGCAAACAAAGGGCAAGCTGGGGATGTGAAGGTTGGAGGCAGCCTTGATGGCAGTGACCATGAGAGGTGGAGCTGGCTGGGTCTCCGCATGTCACTGAGCTTTGTTTCATGCAACTAGTCTCATCACTAAGTAGACCTCCCTTCATTGTGCCTCTCCTGATTAGTGCTGTGGTTTAGGAATTGTAGTGCCCAATTCAGTGCCCAAACCCGACTCTGATCTCTCACTGCCTCTTTCTCTCCCCCTTCCCACTGCAGTGGGATGGAGTTGAGAATTGGAGGTACAAAAGGTGAAGATCAGAGGCTGAGATAAAAACAATTTACTGGAAACAGCAATGACATAAGAAAACAAACAGTAACAGCAACAATATTAATTATAGAAGTATACTAAAAAGAGGGTGATTCACATGCAAAAAATGCTCACTGTGGAGCAAATAACAATGATGGACAGCTTTCCCCCTTCCACCATATTTCGTTGACTGGAAGCCGTGCCCTTCTTCTCAGAAGCCAGAGAAAGTCCCTTTCACCTGCCCCTGGTAATGATGTGAAGAGGTATCAAAATTGAGGTCCTGGCTGAATCTAGGATGGCTAGTTACTGATGATTATCCTACCTCATAACTTTTTGCTTTTTCCCACCACTGTTCTGATGCTCTTACCATTTGGCCTATTATCTGGGAGATGAAAAGTCAGATGCAGTATTGGCTCATAAACTGAAATGTTTTTAACTTCATTACCATGAGTAATGATCCACATCAGCCATAAAAAGGTGAAGATGAAGAAAATCCCAGGTAATTGTATCCTTGCAGAAGATGATTTATGTTTGTTTTTTAAGAAAGAAAATAAACAGAAAATTAAGGATTAAACATCTTCCTGAAGGACACACTTTACACAGAGTATGTTACCTGCACATAGAGTAGGATGTGTATGCTGACATAAACTGCTGTGTTCCTGGGCCTTCACACCATCTTATTTGCAGGTTTTCATATCCTCTGGAAAGGAAACAGAAGAAGGTGGGAGGACAGAGGCTATTGGCACCACAGAGAGAAGGCTCAGATGTTGTGCTGGAGTGAGGTATGAGTGCAGCCTTCTGTGACCATTGTAGAGAGTTTCAAACCAAAAGTTGTGGAAGGGAGTCATGAATTGGCCAGGTAGACTGATGTCTTCTCTCCTTGGAAAAGCAAGTTAATCATGTTCTGCCCTGTGAGCTGTTCTTGGCAACTTAACCCATATCCTGGAGAGAGTGGAGGGGAGAAAGTGCAGAGTGGAGCCAGTAAACAAGTGTGTTAAGGGGTTTGGTGTCTACACGGTTAGGGAAGCTGTTCAGTGGCACAGGAAAATGTCTGATTGCTGACAAAGAGCATACAAAATACTTATGTGTGTTTTTGAAAAACCTCATCTCCACTTCTCAGTATTTCTTTTACTACATTTTTTTTCTGTGGATTATAGTGTAAATAATCCTTCTAAGACAATGGTATAATGGTTGCAGCTTGATCTGTCACATACTTATATGGCAGGTGGGGCTAACTAAGCAGTTAGGAAAGAGAACTGCTTTCATGATTGGGGTCAGAGGGTAAAACACAATAAACTCTATTTTCAGTATTACAGGTATTTGTTTTTATTGTTGTTTATAGATATAGCTGCTCCCCAAAATAACTCTGGCTTATTTGTGATTTCCTTTTTTTGATTGGTACACAGTATTTAGCTATTCAATTCTCCAATATTCCAGAAAATAGCCAGGCATTTTTAAAAATAAATGTTCTCTTAGACTGTGCATATTTTCCCTTCTGTTCATTTCTGGATCTGGGAAATGGAAAGAGACTTCAGGAGCAGCCCAAATTTATTTTGTAAAGAGAAATATATTTGCCATTCTTTTTTTCTTTTTTCTTTTTTAAAATTTTTAAAAATTTTTTTGCCATGTACACATTATTATTCTCTCCATTTTATTGTCTCAGAACTGATGTTAAATGTGATTTTTTAGGGTATGCTTTAATTTTTCAGTATTTTTTAAGCACCTTTTTTTTTTTCTGCATTATAGAAGTCAGAATACATTTACTGCCAGATGACTGATGTTCACCCATGCTGCTTAGCTGGATGGTTACTAGATGTTACGTGTATTTCATCTATAATATCCTAGAAAATACTTTCTCCTCTCTCTCTGTCTCATTCCTCATTTTCATGTCTCATTTCTTATGCAGCCTCAGCCTCTGTTGGTCACTCTGATGATTTTTGAACTAGTTTGTCAATTTAAATTAAATTAGCAGGAGGTCGAGAGGGAGGTTCCAGGACATTTCATGAAAAAATCTATTAACAGATGGCTGCACAAACAGTATTGGCCACACTCCGTGTCCTCCTGCATGCCCTGTGCAGCTTCAGGCACAAAGAATGGTTGCTGTTCTGGGACCTGAATTCTGTGCTGGTTCCAAGCTGGCTGAAATGCAGCAATGATGACCACATGCTCTGTCCTGTGCTGTCAGTACAATTGTCATCTCCTGCCTCGGGCTGTGGCTTCCACCGAAGGGAAGCACTGTGCAGAGGGAAAGGAACACTCGGAGAGAAAATGCGGAGCTCCACCAGCTGGCATTGTGCTAGGTCTGAGCGGACGGGTGATGTCACTGTCTGCCGTGCTCATGCCAGCTTTCAAGCTACTGACAGATGTAGCACAGCCTCTGTCACGGAGTGGAGTCTGCTGTCCCCAGAGAAACTGCAAGGATCACATGACATTACACGGAGATTTTTAAAAATGAGAATGGCAAGAGCCTCTACGTAGAAAGCTCATCAGCCCATGTATCAGAGAAGCATTAGAGCCAATTTGGAGCAGAATATGACACTGCATGCCATTGGTATAGCATCACAGATACACTAATACACCTTCAGCTCGAGGCTCAGATGAGAGGAATTCACATACTCAAAGCGATTCTGTGTTCCTCTGTTCTTGTGACAGTCTTGAATGGGCTCTGAAGTCTCTACCTTTCCCAAATGCCTATAAAGCAACACGCCCTGGCGCGAAGGGGCCGTGCTGCTCTGTGCCCAGCAGCCCCCAGCGGAGAGGCTCTGTCTGGGGAGCGCAGTGTGCCCAGGGGCTCCTGGAAGGATGGGTGTGTCAGACTGCCGACTGCACGGGCTCGGGGCTGCCCAGCCTAACTCGGGTGTCTGGCTTTGCCGCCTAACCTGCACCTAGATTTTAGGCCTGGTATGAAGCAGTCTTGCTGAAGTGTTCGTGCTCCTGCCTCCTGAGTGGGCAGGGGCAGGAATCTGTACCTTGTCAGACAGGGTACTCCTGGAGGCTTTCAGGAGCCGTGGTTTGTTTGCTCCGCAGGGCACGGGTGTGTACTACCGGAGTCTGCTTTCTTAGGCACCTTGCAGCTGCGGGGCTGGTAGGTTCGGTGGTTCGGGTGCTGCTCTCTCAGCTCAAACGTTGTTTTGCAGAGCAGCAGTTGATAGGCCGGGCTGTGCGCCCGTGGCTGCAGGGCGCTCCGAGGCCTCCGGCAAGTACACTCACTGCTCCCGTTTGGGTGAAATGGGCTCTCTCATGACAGGCAAATTTCCTGTCACCTCTCCTGAAGATATGCCTTTGCTGGGGCTTTGCTGGGGCTTAAGAAAGCCTTCAGTATCTGGAATCACCACGAAGTTTATTTAATAAGAAGGCAGTGCACCCTTGGCGTGGCTCCAGGCACCACTGGCAGGATGCTAGCTGCTCAGGTTTTCTTTAATCCTAAAGAGTAGGAATAAATTGAAATTTCTAGACAACTGATTTTCTTACTTTAGAAATCATCACACCAATATGAGCAAGAGGCAATGAAAGGGCAGATACGAATAGCAGTGAGATTTGCTTATTTCTGCTATTCTTGCTAAGATTTTATGATGTGTTTTTTAGTCTTGATTATACACCTCAAGGTAGAAAACAGGCTAAAGCAGATTTTTTTATCAATTACATAATGAACTTCAAATTATTTCCTTGGTCCTATTGTTGTTCTTCAGAGGAAATAAAAAATGAAAAAAAAGTACTTTTAGGGCCTATCACTTGGCAGATAGCCTCTCTTAGTAAAATGATCTTATCTGCTGTGCTTTCTAATGTTAAGCATTCATTGCTAGAAACATTACCGTTTATTTTTCATTCTGAATCTTTCTTGCTAAAAAAGTCAAAGCACATCCTATTTATTGACCAATTTTGAAAATTCATGGATTCTCAAATTCACATATGAACTTAAACATCTACTTAACTTTCTGAATGATTTTTTTTCTCCTTTTATGAATCACAACAGTTAGTTTAACTGTGCTTTTTAATGTATTTGTGGAGACTGCAATTTGATGGGTACATAATGAATAAAGTCACTAGCAGACTTTTCCTTACATTTCATGTCACCTGCAAACCAAAAAAAAAACCCTGACAAAGAAGTTTTAGACAGTATTTGTTTGAGGTTGGTGGAGTGAATGAGTTGGTGTAAAAACCACTAGCTATTGAAAACTGAAAACATAAACCATATTTCAGTTTAGATTGTACAAAAAGCTAAATATCAAGGGGAAAAAAATCCCCTCAGCTTTTCTTACAGGAATGCCAGTTAGTTCATGTCTGTAAAATATGTTGAAGAAGTGTGAATCAAAATATAATTATAGCAAAAATTATTTTTTAAATTTTAAAAATATTTTTATTGGGTCAATAAAAAACTATGACAAAACAAAAAGTAAACTAGAATCCAGAATTCTAGAAACAATAGGTCCATGAAACATGGAAAGAATATAAGCTAAGGTCCCTCTACTTGTGTAAACCAAGCAGAGGTTTCCCTTATGGAAGGCAATGACCAGAAAAGTCAGAGCACGAGGATATTCTCACTGGCTTAAATTTTTGGGTTTACAAGTAAATATCTTCACAGAAGGTAGTATTTTCCTGTATTTTGCATTTCTCACTGCATATTCAGTATATTAAAGGACTGATTTATTTAAATGTCTTAACTTCTGAGTTTTATAAAAACTCTAATTTTCAACCAAAATGAAAGAGTAAACACAGATGGATTATAAAATATACTGTCTGTTTTTTCTCTATGTAACAACTTACAATATGACAGAGGTTTTGTGGCCAAATTCTAACTTTAGAGAGAAATATACTCTTGGAGTGGAACATAGTCCGTAGAGAAAAATACTTTCCATTTTGATCTTTGGATCAATTCACTGACACTGAGAAGACAAGATGCAAAGAATCAATCCTTAGATAAAGAATAAAATGAATAGGCTTGTTTTGTTCTGTTTTGGTTTTGTTTGTTTTTTTGTAGTCCTGCACACAGTTGCTATCTTCAATTGCACAGAAAGCAGCAACACTTGGGGAACAATAAACAGGACTATCCTGACGGTAACCTGGGGTTCCACATGCAGAATGAAAAATGAAAGGTGCAGACAAATTCAAAGGGAATACAGGGCACTGTGCAGGAGAAAGTACTTAGTAAGTATTTGTAGATGGGACAGTTCCTGAATGTGCATAAGCATGCTAGAAAAACTATATGACCTCTGGGGCCCCTGTCTTTTTAGACCAGAGCCTGAAATTCCACTTTTTTGCTCAATATGTCTCTATGACAAGTATATCTTCAGGCATGAGAAAAGATGAAAAGAACTGGAAGAGCAGAGTGTAACAGATAACATGTATTCAATAGTGATAAATAAGAGTGAAAAAAAAAAAAGGAGCAATACAGAGATTACACTTAAAACCTACACTGTTAGTTGGAATCAAGTCACAGTGCTTTTTTTTTCTTGGAAAAATAGCAATTTGTCTTCAGCTTTGGCAGAAGAGCAGCATGCATAAGAGCAAATAATATTTTAAAGTAGAACAAGCTGACATGGCACCAAGTGAGATAAATGCTTAGCTCATAATCATTAACTCCTGGCCTAGCTACTGCTTTACATTGCCAAAAAATCAGGATTTGGAGATGAGTTATATAGGCTATAAATTATAGTTCCGAGATTCAGCACCAGAAAATAGTTATAACTTTATTTGCTCATGATCATTAAAGTGCTATAAAAACAAAGAGAAAAAGAACATCTCCTCTTGGGAGCCTTAAATCACTGATTTGTTCTGGTAGCTACTAATTTTTGCTGCAAAAGTAGCTAATGTCCTTGTTATTCATGTACCAAGTGTCTGCTTCTGTTGGCAATCTTTTCCATCATTACCTGCCTGAGCAGAAAAGCCCTGCTGTTCTTAGAAGCGAGGGAAAGCGGTTGCAGCGTCTTCTAGATGACAGATCAAAAGTGCTCTGGACTTCTGCCTCAGCATGAAGCTGATCTACTGTGTAAAGCCATCTATTTAGCAAGATAACCATCTGGCTGGAGTAGGCTTGATGAGGTAATGGTTTTATTAATTTCTTATAGTAAGTAAGATGAGTAGACAAGGCTGCCTATGGCATTCAGATATGAGCATTTGACCTTTACAAAATCATCTGCCTTCCCTTCTGATGGAAAACCTGGTGATTTTCAATGTATCAAAGGAGTTACCAGATGAACTTTCTCAGTGCTTCACGGTGAGCATGGGAAGGTCCAAACTTCCTTTTCACATCTACAGAAAAGTCACTTTTTAATCACCAATATTGAAGCAGAGAAGGTTATTTGCTCCAGAGTCCTTCATTTTCTCTACACTGTAGAACATTGCATGCTATCTGCTTGCTCTTCTAACTCTGCTGAAGATTTCTGAAGATTTGCTGCTCTCAATCAGAAGAAGCTGTCACATTCCTTGGCAGCTTGTCTGAAAGTTATCCCCCACACTACTTAAAAATGGTGATCTGGTCCTTAGCTACATTTTCATCTTAAATTTCCATCTACTTGTTTTACCTGTCCCTTTATCTTGAGCATAAAATGGTCTCCAGGCCTGAGCATCTTCACTGCCTAAAGGAGACACAGCAAAGCACTTTTCTTTGCTAAATGTGCAAATCAAACTCCCGAAACTTTCTCTGTGTTGGTCTTCTTCCAGTCCTGAGCTAATTTATATAGCTTTTACCTCCAATATCTGCGAGTTTTCAGTGTGTTTTTAGACATGGGGATGTGAAAGGTGGACAGAATTGCACTGTGAACAAAGCTGCTTGCATTAATGGAACAACAAATTTTTACATTTTGGATGAGATTTTAAGGTAAATTCAGACCTTGTAATAACCTAAGTAGCTAAGTGACACAAACTAAGGAAAAGGAGCTCGTGTGCCTGTGAGGGCATATGGTGGCCTTTAAGAGGTAGTAACTAAAGGGATATGGTGATCAATCATGGGCAACATTTCTTGTACATTAAATGGGAGGACTGTTGTAAAGGCTGCTTCCAAATGATATAAGGGTATGTCCTTTTTCTATGTGCAAAGATAAACTCTAATAACATTTTCCAGTGTATCAAAGGATAATCTTATGGACATGGGTGCAGGTGTCTGCAGTCTCTGATGCAGAATGGCCAACACAAACCTGCTCAGTAACATGTGTGTTTTGTTTGCCTGTCTGCTCACTTACCTCCATCACTTCACCACTCTAAGCTTTTCATAATAAGGCTTCATTTTCCCTTTCATTTTGCTTCTCTGATCTTCCACTGGAATTCTTGTTGGAAAGCATCAAACCCAAATGAACTGCCTCAGATAAAGAGGGAGCATCAACAAACACTGAACTTGAGAGGGACAGAGGTCCTCTTGGCCTCCAAAGAGCTCATCAGGTTGCTCCTGATGGTCATCAGTAAAGCATTTCTTCAGAGCATTTGTTCTGTTGTCAGAGGTTGTCAGGGATATGGCTGAGAAGCCATGGGTGATTCTGATCTTTGTTTTTGTTCTTTAACTCTGCCATCCCAGTCTCAGCAAAGCTGGATGCTGTTCCTTTGTACATGGTAAATGGGTTGTTCATGCCAGGTCCTTCTGCTGTCCCTGCATAGGGACACCCTTAGTCTTGGGGTCCAACTCAGGTTGCATAGGGCCACAGACAAGCTGTGGCTGGGGTCACTGTGTCCTGGTGACACACCAGGAGCAGGAGCCATGCACAGCTCTTGGTGTGTGCCACACGCAACCACTGCCTGCTTGACGACACCACTCCAACCTCTGCTGGCGCCCAGGAGGACACACTCAGCTTCGAGGCATGGAAGGATTCAAACCAACTTTGGACGTGTTGCAGTGGTTACACCAAGGGAAGGAACACTTCCTCAGGGACAGGCTTTCCTCAAATTTTCCTAAATATGTTCTGAACATCTGGTTCATGCCTTAGTCATGCATTATGTTTAGAACTACTGAAACACACTTCCAGAAATCTTGTCTCATCAACTCTGTGGGAAGGCATCTCAGTTTGAACAGGGAAAAGGACCAAAGAAAGGTTTAGCCAGAAGGACACGTGGAAGAAAAAGTTGTGGGAAAGTTATAGCCTGCTGTTCCTGCCTGTGGCCAAGGGAGTGAAGGAGCTGGGGCCAGTGCCACAAAGGCAGCATGCTACAGTTACGTGCTCTCTGTCACAATAGGGACCCTCTCCTGGAAGAGCCAGAAACTTTAGTGATGGTAGAAAGCATGGGCACAACTGGGAAAAGCTATTTGAAAAGGAGTATGAAAAACCACCACTTGTCGGCATGCTGGCACGACAGCCCAGAACAAGCTGATAGAGAAAAGGGACTTAGAGCTTTTATGGCAAAATCCAGTGTACTGCACTGCCATGGTCAGTTACGGGATAAGGACAAATTATGAAGCTCTCTAGAGAGCCAGTGTGATAAGACCCCTGGCTGCCATTCAGGTGTCCCCACATGTTGCTACTGGCATGATCTGCTCTGCAGGATGTTTGTGTGGAGGCAAGGCTTGCTTCTCAGAAGGTTGTGCACCCGACAGCAGTGGGAAGGTGGGAATCTCATTTGCTTGTGGAGCATGTCCCATGGGTATCACTGAGGTGAGAGAGGAGTCCGTGACAGGAGCAAACAGTATACAATTCTCTAGCTGCCTGGTCCTAGAAGGCCAAATTTCCCAATAATGACATCCTGCCCCTCCAGTCCCCCCTTGGCTTCAAGGAGAGAAGATGCTCTTTTTCTTCCCTTCCTCCCTCCCTCCTGGCTTCAGCAGGCCTGTTTCTGCAGTCAGCTGCTTCTCAGCAGCAAGGACCTGCTTTTCACAGTTCTGTACATAGACTTGTACAACCCTCTGGAACAGGTGGCTTCCCTCAGAAATTATGAAGGCCACCGTGCACATGCGCCATGCTTCACTGATGAGCAAATGCTTTGGAGCTTTCTGTTGAAAGCTTTTATCCATGTAGAAGTGTAGTTTGCTTTTGTGTTTCACTTGTGTGGTCACACTGAGGAGTGGCAGGGCACACACACAAAACAGAATGAACTGTTTGCAAATAAATAGCCATCAGTGAGTAGCTATAGGTAGTGTAAATGTTCTTCTTAGAGGCACCTTGGAGAGAAGGACCCGGTATAACGTGAATCCCTTGATACATGCCAGGATCCCTAGGGCTGATCAGTCAGGCCACTGCCTCTCCTACTGAACCTTTTTCTGGCAGCTTCTTGAGGAGACCAGGTTGTAGACCTACACTTACCACTTCCCTTACCAGGCTTTGAATTTATCCTTTCTGTGTGCCCATGGCCTCCCCTGACTTTGTTTCCTTTACCTGTGAAGAAGAAGCCATTCTTGGGTGGAGGCTGCGCTCCTCCACCTCTTGGCCCAAAGGCAGCAGGGAGGGCATGTACCTCCTGTTAAGAATCTCATGGAGGGTGTGGTGGAGAATATCAGGTCAGCTCCTGTATCTGCCTAAATTCAACTGTAACATCTACATTTGCCCTTGGCGCCTCTGCTGGCTGCAGAGATGGGACAGCCCAGACAGGCTTGGGGGGTGGCCCAGGGTAGAGAGGGGTGTCCAGACCCCCTGGAGCCATGTGGGGTCCACGCCAGGGCAGCTGGGCGTGTGTGGTGGGGTGGCAGGTGACCCCTGGCACCACAAGGATTGGATGTCTTACAGGTGTCGGGCACCCAGCAGCTGCCCTCAGCCGCCCTCAGCCACTGAACAGGGTCAGCTACTGGCAGAAGTGTCTTGGGCTGGCTTACACCTCGGGCTGTGGGATACCTGATCAGTTATCTCATGTTTCCCTGCTGGAACCAGGCACATGCACATCAGCCTCAGTCTCGCCCGTGCTGCCTGACGGCCAGCGGCATAGAGGCTGCTCTGTCATCACAGACATAAACACAGATGGAGCTGACGTTTCCAGCTCCTGGCTTTAATCAAAGTCACATGTAGCTCTCTGCAGCCCTAAGGATGCCTTTCTTGGAATTTTTTTTTTTTTTTTAAGTGCAAAAGAAGGGACAATATTCCTGTAATTGTTCTTCAAAATTGAAACCCTGTGAATTAGTCGCAGAATCCATGCATGCTTCCACAAAGTTGAAAAAGTTTTAAAATATCACAGATTGGTTCTTTGGGATATAAGTATAAATGCCTCATCAAAACTGCCAGGGAAAACCCAGAGAATGGGACTCGTGCATTTTTTTTTTCTCTGTAGAAGTTTCTGAAGAGTACTAATTTTCTTTCTAAGTATATTTCAGCCTAACTTTAGTCTGCTCTTTATATAGGAACTGCTAACCTACAAATACTGAATTTGCTATATTGCAAAGTCTTTGAAAGACAGGACCTGATTCCTTAATTTCTGGAGGGAGATGGCTACTTTATCTGTAGATGACAGAATGAATTTAATTGTAATATCACGTTTGGGGTATGAATTTTTCATTCCAAGTTTTAATGGTCTTGTGTAGTTATTGCTTGTGATATAACTCCATTAGAAGTTCTTTTCTTTGAAATGGTTGGTATATTATGGAGCTGGAAGACATAATGCGAAGGAGGTTTCATTAAACCTCACTCTAGCCCTGCATCTTTGAGGGGATTGCTATTGGCTGCTGTTTCTAAAAATGAGCATATCAATAACCAGATTATGGGCAAGGCAGAAATTTATCTGTTCACTGCATCACTACTGAAATTATTTGCATGACAAAAGTTCATGTGACTGCTCAAATATCCAAACAAGAGAAGATAGAGTAATAATTCTTGAAAAAGAAATAAAAGATACACCTTTTAAAATTGTTTTTAAATATGAAAGTAAAATGTTGATCTCAGTGATGCTAAGTCAGCCTGCTCCAGCTGGGAATCTGCCCCATGTAGTCATACTCAGAGGGATGGATATTAATCTATTATTCAACTGCACAAAGTTCAGTGGAATAACTGTTCTCACTAATTGCTAATGGGCAAAATTGCTGGTGCTTATAGGAGATATTCTGGTAACAGATAATTAAACAACTAAGTAGTTGAAAATGTCACAAGAGAAAAATGATCTTTTCACCTCACTGAGCTCATTTTTAAAATTGTGTCAGCTGAGCTCACTTGGCTCTGTATAGCCAGCCTGCAGCTCTGCTGGGGAGGTATGCTATGGCCACCAAGCACAGAGGGCAAAATGAGGGAAAACCCATTTTCTTGATCCTTCTTCAGCAGCTGCCATTCATGCTCAAGAAAGAAGTACAAATTTCCAGCAACTGCTGTATGTATCTCTTGCTTGCACTGTCTTCTACAAGTCAGGTTTTGACTGTCACTTGCTTCCTTGCTGAGAGATATTGTTCCCTTCCAGAAGCCATATCCCTGTGCTACTGAATCCTGAAAACTCTCTTCTGTCTCTGTCATCCAGATATCGTCCTGGAGCCTCTCCTTTTCTGGGAGGTGCCAGAGCAAGTGTGGACAAGCTGTTGACTGTAAAGAGGAGGAGAAAGCACTTCTCAGCCTTTGCAGCAGGGACTGGAGGGAGAAGAGAGTTCAGGCAGCAAATGAGGACAGGAGACACAACATGTTATTTTGGCCCCTCCACCATGTTTGAAATTAATATCTCAGTGTTCCTGGGGAGAACAAGGGAGCAATCCCTGACCCCTTGGACTCTTGGGGCAGTACAACCAACACCTGACCGCCTGGTGTTTCAGCAGCCTCTGGGGCAGCAGTGCAGACCCAGACACCAGGGCAAGGTGGTTCCAAGCAGCATTTTGAAAGCTGACATATCACCCCAAAGCCTCAGCACCTGCTGCAAATCTGTCACCCTTTTTGGGATTGAGTGCAGCTGGGGATTCCTCCTGCTCCCTCTACCCCCTGATCACAGCCCCAGGAAGACTGCGCATATGAAATACTGGATGCCCTCCAAGTTAACAGCTTTACTGGCAGCAGCAGAGTGCTTTGGTAGCTATTTCTGCACATCATGAGGATGCTCTGAACCGTTCTCTCTCTCAGGTGTGAGCCTGTTCCTATTTGGACCTATTTGTGGTGTCACCCAATATCCCCTTGCACTCCCCTGTAATCCAGATAGAGAAGAGTGGAGAGTATTTGACATATTTAGCTGCTGGCCACAGACAGCTCTTTCTGATTGTATGTTAAAGAGTTTCTAATGAAGAGAGCAAGGCTCCCAATGAATGAGCCTTGCATCCCTAGCTCCAAGACGCTATCTTTTTGGGTATCACTCAAATTCACCTGCCCCTGCAAACATGGCTGCCCACCCTGTGCCAATGGCAAGCTGATGCAACAAGGAGCACATGCGTATTTAACAGTAACTATTACAGTGAAATGTGATATTGCATCAACATTTGTCTCCAGGGTGGCCACAGAAATACTAACACACCCTTGCTCAGACACTCATGTTGTACAGAGGATGGTGCCACTCAAAACCTTATACTGGGATTTGAAAGCTCAGTCTGGATGACTGGATACCATTGACACTTAGTTGGAGTGAGTTTTCCTTAATAGTTTGGAAGTTAAAGTATTTTAAGTTAGAAGAGTATAAAATAGAGTGACAGATGTAGTATATTCCAGGTGCACTTAAAAAATTTTCTGTTTTGCTCACATAAAACCAATTTAAAAATCACCCTCGCTAAGAGTCAAAAAACCTCATCAAAAAGTAGTCCTCTGCCAAAACTCCTGTCTCCATGTCTTGGTTTGAAGACAGA